>JAMKCH010015633.1:0-25068 GCA_023653785.1 Ophioderma brevispina
CCTACTTCAATGGCTACTCTGTAGTTACAAGGTGGAGAGGAAGTTTTGGTGAGGACAGTACTGAAGTGAATGTACAGCTACTTCATACCCACTCCATAGTTACTGTGTGCACAGTCTAGGTAATAAACCAATTTAGGAAGCTATCCACTTGTTTTTGTGTAGCATTTTTTGTAGGTCACCAGCTATAGCTGGCAGGACCACTTAGCAATCCGTTGGGCGTATGGATGTGTGTGTCTCACTAATTTGTAATTTTTTTTAAATTGACAATTGAAATGTTGAAGTTCAATTGGAACCGAACTTGTGTCATAGGTGCACCATGGGATCCCTCATATGTTGATGAGGTCAAAGGTCATGTACCAAGGTCAAAGGTCATGTGAGGTCAAGTTGAAAAATAGGCTACAAATGTAAAATTTATCAACATTGAAAAGTTGACCTTCAAACTTGAGTCTTAGGTGCAATATGGGATCCCTCAATTGTTGATGAGGTCAAAGGTCATGTGCCAAGCTCAAAGTTCATGTGAGGTCAAGTTGTAAGATAGGCTGGGCGGTCCACAACTTATATTCTTTGAATATAGCGAGCGTGAAAGCCGAGAACCATGGAATTCTAGTTTCTGTCTGTGTTTGGTTTTTTTTAAGAAAATCATGAAATTTGAATTGTGCATCATTCAAACACTGTACTTTGTATTCAAAATAAAAATGTATGCCAAAATGTTGAAAACAAAACGCATGTAAGAATGCCATACTTGTGGCAGAAAAAAATATGATGATTCATCTATTGGGTAGGTAGCATGTGTCTACTTAGGAGTAGCTACAATCATGGAAAAAAGTTTGATACACTTTGTCCGATTTAGGGAAATATTGACCCCTCTCCCCCAAGGCAATGTTGATCTGAGCCATGTTGTCAGCAGCCTTGCCAGGTCCCTCCAACATTGATTGATGGGGAGTGGGGAAGAATTTGGTAAAGGGGAAGACCCTCTACTTTCTAAAGAGCAATGACTTGCCAAATTCGATCTCAGTTGTGAACATGGGAATGGTTCCAATATATTGCATCAAGTGTACTAACTAATGTTTTCTAGGATTGTATGTAGTTTCTTCTATGGAAAAATGGATGTGTAGGTAGTGTATTTAATGCACTCAATTTATAATAGTGTACTCAATGTATAATCTTGAAGAAATATTCATGCCTCTAATCACAAATCTTCATTGAAATATGGACTAAGGAATATTATATTCAAAGTAATCATTTCAGAAAGGTAGAGTTTAGATATAATTTAGGTCTGGAGACTTGGAATAATGTATCGCAATAGGTCCACAGATGACGGACAGAGTAATGTACTTTAGTCCATGGAGCAGCTGTTTCGCAGACCTATATTTACTGAAGACTTACCAGTTCCCCAAATTCATTGTAAAAATGGCCTGATGTTGTCACACCAGTGCAATATCAACCGGTTTGAATGCTGGAATTACGAAACCAAGGTGAGCAAGTGCTTAGAACTGTGAAGGTGTTGTTTCACATGAACTTAATGATACAGAAATGTAGAGGATATCAGTGGAATACAAATAAGTGAGAGCTCCATGCCCAAACTGATGGCAAAAGTTGGAATTTTTGGTTGTACCATTGCTGTCTGCTTGATAAAATTACCACCATTATGATTTGAGATGAATGTGTGCAGGTGTATTTCCATTCGTGTTGTGTCATGGGAGCATTTTTCCTGTGAATTATGGGCCATTAAAGGTGCAACAAGAGATTTTTGAGGCACCCAAATATTGTGTCATAATAGCAATTTCATATAGACTAGACACTCAATAGATTTCTTACCTTGCATTTGGTTACAGAAATGTCTTAAAAGTGAGAAAAAAGTGATTCTGATTTGCTTATATTTCAATGTAAAACATAGGGTGAATTTCATATTTGCTCCTATACGAAATTAGTAATTTCACAATTTTTGTACCAAAGAAACACTTCTCAGCTTAATCCTTTAAGATATGGTTACTTTTTATGGAAAGCTTACATCAGGTCAAAAATCAGTACGTTTTGATTTTTTTAAGGACACTGACATGTGAAATCTCTCGTTGCACCTTTAAGGTCACAATTAAGGTTCAATGTGTCAAGGACAAACCTTTAAGTGTTGTTGCTGCTGCTGTTTTTGTAGGTATAACTGGTATTAAAGGTGCATTTCGTGATTCCAGCACCTTCTGTTTTATTCATTGTTCACTAGATATCCTTGAGAGAAGCTTATCTACAAAATTTGAGTCGATCCTGATCTTGCGGTTTTGTGTTATGAGCAATTGCTTGTTTCCCACGGTGCCATAGGCCACTGTGCTGTAATTTCTGTCCGTTTACGGACAGAAAATACAATATTGTGAATTTCTTACAGATGCGACCGAATTTCCACGTAAGATTAGATACACGTGGATTACTAAGGCTGACGGTTCAGATGATATAAAAATCTCAACTTATTTTAGGTAAGTCGGGAGGACGAGGTTGTGGATCACGAAATGCCCTTTAATCACAGTGGATTCTATTCAGCGTTGATAAATGAAGTGAGATCTAGAAAAAGCTTTATGATATGGTTCCTTTAAAGGGAACTGGCATATGCTTTTTATGAAGACAAGTTTTATTATGCAATTTGTGGGTTACTGACTTCTTGAAAACAACCGTGGCATACAAATTTGTGAAAATCATGTATTGTAATTAAAAATTTACATAATTTGTATACAAACACAAGTCTCAAAGCGAAATGTTGTAGACTTTTTTACTGTTTTTTATATAAGCTGTATTTTGTTATAGTCTACAAGCTTCCATCATTGTAATAATTAAAAACATCATATTATGCCACTGGGGTTTAGTGAACATTCCCATAAAATTATTCCTCTTTGGTAATTTTTGTGGTGTTATCCTTTACACATTGTAGGTGTACACCTACACCTATTCGCAAAAAACGGTAAAATCTCTAATATTTTTTTTTAGAATTTTTAAGGCTAACCAAAGTATGCTAAGAAAGTGTCCGCTGAGATATGATGCTCGGCAGGATCAATCAATCACGCAAAATGAAATTCCCCCCTTAGGATTCTCATAAGGGTGTTGAGGAGGGGTTGCTCGCCATATGACCTGGTATTCAACCCGCATCAAAAAAATAAACAAAAAATATTAAAAGGTCGAGCGAACCTTTCTACATTTTGGCCCTTTTGATTTGGAGGTCACTGCAGTAAATTTGTCAATGGCACACAAAGATGTTTTTTCTTCAGTAAAAGCAGCAAATTGCATAGTGAGTGAGTGTGTGTACATGTGTAACAAGAGTACGCATATTTTGGACTTGGACCTTCACTTTTCATTACTCTTACAATGACTTTTAAGCACCTTCTACTTAGCATTTCTATACTGATTGACTGCAAAAAAATCTTGATATTGCGATTGAACTGCATATGAAAATTTCTCTTTACATCTCAACTATCCTTTTAAGTATAACTGCTTATTTTTTCCAAGTTATTAAATTGACTAAGCAAATTGACATCTCGTTAATGTTATTGCATATTTTAGCTTGATCTCATTGCTTGCATATTACATTTCTTTCTTGAAATATCACTTGATTGAGTGCATAATTAGAATCTGGTAACTAACATTGTTTTATTGGCCTGGCATATGGAACGGCATTTGCGTAATATTTATCTACATTTCACAACTCTTTGACAATCTTATGTCTTCATGACAAATAAAATTTTTGCTTGCATTCTAATGCATATACATTTAAAAAAAATTAAAAATTGTACTTTGTATCTCATGGTTGACTGCTTTGTTGGTGTCATTAAATAGAAGTTTAGCCCTATTGTTTGACCTTATATGGTACAAGGATTTACTTCTATGTTGGTTGCCAATTGGTGTAGATCAATTGAAACTTTTTCTTTGACCCGCACATAGAAAAAGGATGTAACAAATACCAACTTCAAACTAGATAACCATCTTTCATAGATTTTGATGCAGTGCCCGAAATGTACTGTCTTTTGTGAGTTTCCTTGCAAGTTGCAGCCTTCATTTGATTTTCCATTCCATATCAATGTGGGACCTAGAAGAACCATGGCAAAATAATGTTATGCTTTCAGAACATTAAAATGCTTGGTTCCAATTTACTGTCTATTGTGTTCTTCTCACATAATATGCGAGCCTGCCAATTGGCATATACCTCGCCCCCAGTATCACGGGACACAAACTTACGGTTCTGATCGTAGAAGTAATAATGCCCATTGCATTGCCCTATTGACTACTGTGCTTATTACTGATGGTAACCATTAAAATGGCATGTTTTGTTGTCTCTATCTTGGGAAAAAATGGATGTAATTTTAAAGGCTAAAATTTAGAATGCTATGAGAAAATAGGGATTTTTATCCAATATCAAAATTGATACTGATTGTCTGGGTAAGTCGCCGGGGGGTCCCAAAATATTGGAACATGCACCTTTAAACTGAGATTCATAAGAGGGATGTCATGTGACACCCATGTGGTACCATGTGTTTATGCACTTGTATTGTAGTCCATGTGATATGAAACTAAAGTTAAAGATGTGTTAGACTGTTTCCATTTCTCAAAAAAGTGCTGCCTCCTTCAACGACGAAGGCAAATTTTTGTGAGTAAAAGCAATTGGGTTAGTGTTTTTTAGATGCAAAATTTTATGCTTATTCCAAATTTCTGTCCGCAATCTAATTTTTGAGAGGAAATTGCCTAATTAGCATAATTCATAATGGCCGCCAATTAACGTTGTTTTGTACTAACTCAAGATTTAAGGCTTGTAATGAGTTCATTCTTGTGTCCTATACAAATGTTTTAGGGTTCAGGAATACAATAAGATCATTAGTTATAGCATTAGGTCAACTTAAACAGTTATTTGCATCAAAAATTCAAAATGGCTGCCATTTTGACATTTTTGTACATAACTCACGATTTAAGCTTGTACTTCATTATTGTGTCTAATACATGTTTTCAGCGTCAAGGAATTAAATTAGACATTATTTTTTGTCTGCCCATGAGGTTGGGCTTAATAACAAAATGAGGTGAGGTGGGGCGTTACCTTTTCACAAATATTTTTAAACTTTTTTATTGTATCATAAGAACCAACTTAGGTATTCAGCTGATTATATTTCATTTTAAAGGGAATTTATCTAGCGCTTTTGATAGTGTAGCAGATTCAATTTTGTGGCTATCTTTACTTTTGAGTTGGTCCGTAATTTTACGTCATTGGGGTCAGAGAGGTGGTGCCTATGGATTATGTGCCTACGGATAGTCATGTGTTAAATAAGTCTAGGGAGTGTGATATTCAGGGCTTTGTTTGCATTTCTTTTTGGTTTATATCTTTGTAACCCTGCCATTATTAAGATATAACATCTCAATTTTGTTTGTTATTTATGTGGCATTCATTTTGACTTTTTCCCCCCCCCCCATTAAAAACAACAGTTTAAGCTATGATTTTAATTGCAGTAACAAATTAGACTGCCACAAAATTTTGTACTTTTTAATTTAGGCAATCAAAATTTCACTTTTACAGCGTTATATGACACTTGTGGCCCCCTGTATATGCACATACAAGTTTGGCATTATTTGTCTTCCTTACATTTTTAATCTTTACAACAATATTAGTTTTATAGCTATCTTAAAAAATGAGACTTACTCTCATTTAAGTGTGAAAACATGTAATAAATTTGGTAGTTTCAAGCAGAACACACATTTTTGCTCCAACTCATTGTGCATGACCTTATAGCATTGGTCATGTTGACAGTTTTAATTGCATAAAAATTCCAAATGGCCGCCATTTTTAAATTATTGGCAAATTAATTGTCAATATATGGCATAATCCTTACCATGTATGGTCTAGTTGTGTTTCTCTGACCCTGAAAACATATTATAACACAGAATAAGTCTTTACAGCATTACATCTTTGAGTTTGTACCAAAATGTAAAAAATGTTGGCCATTTTGAATTTATGCAAATTAGGCACCTTCCCCTTAAAAATTAGCTTTGGGGACCGGAAGATTTGGGAATCCACATAAATTTCCATATAGAAACACTGTTTCAATGCTTCTACTCAAATGCCTTCGACTAGTTCTTTTTGAAAAATGGAACCAGTCAAGAATGCTTATTGGGGTAAACCAACCACTAGCATTACATCCCCCTTTGCCATATTAGGGTTGACTTACTATTGTAGGTTCATACTTAGGTGTTCTGAACCAAGACCAAGGTTAATAGTATTTAATTATATCCAATAAGGTAAAGCACTACCAGGATTTGCCAATTATAGAAATAGGCAAATCAGATTTTTCATCATCTTGTAACAAGTATAATGTCAGACCAAGGCAACCTAATAAGGATCAAACTCAATAGTTTAGCAAGATGGAGGCATCCGCTTGTATGGGCACTTATACTCCCGTCCTAATTCCTTTCTTCGCATCAGACTACACCATCCTTCCCCGCCAGACAGAAACCCCAAGAACCACCACGACAACGCTGAAGAAATACCTAGTCTGCACGTTACCACGCAGCAACTCCTCTAACTCTCTCGCCATATGTAGATGCCTATTTCAAGAAAAGGAATTTTTAACGGTGACTAACAAGTGCAATATGACGTATTAAAAGAGTAATTTTTTTTCAAGCATTGCTGTTTTTCTTTGGCAGTTATTGTTGAACAAATTATCGTCTGAGATTTCTGGCAGACTTCACTTTTAGAAGCCTGCTCCTGTCAAATTCCACAAATTTGTACAACTTTTTATGTGGATCACTGATTGTGCCTTTAAGCCCTATAATGAGTTGTATAACCACTATGATAGTAAATTACCTATAGTTTCTTTTGATAACGATCTACCATATTCAGTATTATATTAAGGGATACATGGTAAAACTACCTTGTAAAATAACAATTGTTTGCAGATTTGTAGGTATGGTCAACTTACAAATTGACACTGAAGAGCGACTTCATTTTTGTAAGCAAATCATGAACATTTTATGAGCAAGTTCCAGTTAGCAAATTTTAAAGGAGGATCAATCACGCTACCTTTGCTTATTGTTCTCGCTGGGTTGATGGGAGCGGGCCATGTTGCAACAAATAAAGCAGGTTTGTGTTGGAATGTTAGAATTTTAGCGGATTATATAGTGTGTCTCACAAAATGTCCACTGTTTCTTCAGTTTTTAAAAATTGGGACTAAAAATGTCAACCGAAACGCTTTTTCGCATGTACTTCTCGGTAGAGCCATTCTATTATAGTCCCCAATTAGAGGCCCTGCGGGGCACCCCGAATCCTCCCCGAAATTCCCCGGACCGGCCGACCCGGACCGGACCGAAACGCGGGGGTCGGGGTGCATTTTAGCACATTATACCCGGTCCGGTCGGGGATCATTTGGACGGGTCGGGTAGGGTCGGGACTATGTGGCTTTCGGTCCGGGAAATATTTTAGCTGTTTAAAAAATCAGAGCAACATACAGACTGTCCCAATAAAACTATACAATCAACTAAATTATAAAATATAAACTGTGCATTTTTGCAGATATTTTTGACTTTATTGTTAGACAAGATCCAAGCTAAATCCTCGCTTTTATCCATCCAATTTGATGGACCCTAAGCGGAAGATAGTGTCCGTTGAACACAAAGGATAAAATACCACTCGGGACAGTTTCACCGAAGTTCAAGAAACTAAAGGTATAAAACGTGGGAGCATCATTTGTGGATTAACCGTGTTTTCAAACCAAAGAATATTGTACAGATCAGAGTGAATGTATTATCATGCAATCTAACTAATCATATTATTTTTCGTGAGAAAGCACCAGAAATTATTCTGTTGTGGGTGAAAATGAGTGACTCACTCTCAGGACATAATCATGAAATTCGTGGAAATTTGGGGAATTCCACTGCTGAACTATGTAACATTCTACAATCTGTTGAGGGACAAATGTGGGTGTACAACGCTCTAATGTGGAGGGACAATTTACCCTTCCCTTATTCCCACTGCCTCCAAGATGCCAGGGAGGAACATAATAAGAAAGCATGTTCACAAAAGAACAATAAAGGAACGTATGGTTGGTGTTCAAAGGTCTCAGTTTATTTTTCAACAAGGTTTTTTATGGTTCTAACCTTCTGCTGAAACTGGGTACGCTGAGACACAAGACTGTTTGGAATTGAATTTCCCTGCTACATTATTTTATTCAGCAATTGCGACATATAAAGTTAATAAATGATGTTATTTCACAGGAAGCAGCACTTTATACCTACTTTTATTTCATTTTAATAAAGAATGTCTTGAAGGTGATTATCAATGGCAACTTTGTTGACATCAGGATAGCCGAACTGGCCCAACAGGTTTTTCAACTGTCTCAGATATTAGCCATAACTCCTGAACCCAACCCCATAAATTACACCACTAAAACTCTCATGAAAAGCTGGAACACTCCTAAAAAGAATCAGTAAAATCCAGTTTGTTATGAACTGAATGTTGGCCAAAAAAAAAATCTTTGATTGTACTAGTTTTTTGTGGGACCGCCTGTATATGAAATGTATATCTGGGATTGTCCTGGTTTCATCTAGTCTGCAAACCTCACCGTCGGCATTTTTCCCCAGCGACGGTTCGCCCTTAAGACTAGTATGGCAGTGTAATTGTGAGTGCTCCGCCCCCATTTCTCAAAATGGTTTGTCTGAAATCATTACACTAATGCACATTGACAACTGTTACGAATCTGCGTAAATTTAATGACTTCATGGATTCTAAATCCATTTTCGTTAAATCCATGAAGTGTTTCGTTCATAACACTAGATTCGCGAGTTGCCAGTTTCATTATCTTGTAATACATATAGCATAATAAGCACACTGCGGCGCTTCCCTACTGAGCTCTTCACAGACCGGCTGATATGTTCGCTGTTTCGGAAAACTGTCATCCCTGTAATATTAAAGAAAACGAGCGAAACCAGCGAAAACGTCGGACAAGGGGGTAGGACATACCACCTGACAGCAACACGATTCCCGAGTCGGACACAAGTCGCATCTGTCTGTGCTGATTGTGGAATTTAAAACATGGCCTTTATTTTGAAAAGATCAACCTGACCCATATCTAGGATTTGACCTTGAAAAATGGGCCCTGTCCTATGGATTTTTCTGCGAAAAACTAACCCTTGGGGGGCTTGATATGTGGCGCCCTGTCACGACAACTGCAGCCTTTATTATTATTCCTTATTACAACATAAGATCCATAGGCGTAAATCCCCCCAATGTTGCATTCCCGTTCAATGCGTTTTATTGACCAAAAATAACCTCATATTTTACCATTTTAGTTTCAAAATGTTAAATTTTCTGCGCGCTTCGCGCGCATTTGTTTCTAGTTACAATTCCATTTAACGATTTTAGCATTCTAAATGGCAAAATTTAGAGCGCTTTCGCACGCACATTGTGCTATTAATGGATCTTTTCGGCCAACCCCGACTCCTCATAAAAGTTCACAACCCCATCCCCCCATTTCAAAAGAATTTACACCACTGGTAAGGTCATCCGTCTCCTCACATTTTGCATTCACTGATATAGTCCTAACATTTACAACAAATTTTGACAATTATTGTACTTCGGATTCGTAAAAGGTAACGTTGACGCAATAATGGCAATGGCGCAAGGTTATCCGTCATCAATTTTTGAACATAACGCAATACCAAGTAGCCGGTAACACCAAGACAGTTGAATCTGAAAACAACTTCACATTCCATGATTCGTTCTACCGGAATTGACGTGAGCAATCCGGTCTGGTCTTAAAATAGGCGGTCCGGTCCATGAAAAAAGCTCCGGTCCCGGGTCGGGCGGGTTTGGCCTTAAATTAATCGGGTCGGGGCGGGACGGATACCCGGGGTTGTCCGGGGTCGGGGTGAAAAAAATCTTGTCCCCAGCCTGGGCTCTACCCCAATACCACATGCTATACAATCACTTGAAATTCCCCGCGTAAAAAAAAAAAAAAAATGATTGAGACCTTGAATGCGTACCTTGTTGGAATTACCATTTGCTATCTGTCCAGCTGATCCGTGATGTGGGACAGGTGGTACTTCAATTGGTTCGACTCTTTCCAATTGGGGATACTGTGGGGGAAAAATCTTTGCATTCGAAGTGAGGAGGCCTACACGTTATTTGTATTGATGTTTAATCTGTGAGTAGTTATTCTTTATTGGAATTAATCACTGCAGATGTGCCTCGATATACGCATACAAACCTAGTAGCACATTTTAGATACCCAAAGTAAATTACTTTGTTTGACAATCATGATGGGACAAACTATAGACATGACGTAGAAGTGGCCGCGAGATGGCCGAAACGTCATTATGTCCGTGAGATTATTGATAAACATGGATAGCGCCCATCGATTTTTCCCGATTTCATTTTTACGTCTAATTAGCTAATTAATTTATCATCAATGTTGAGAATCGTTTCAAATAATTTATCACATATGTACACTAAAAAATTAGCGTGTTATGTCCCTTTACCTACCATTAATCATTTTTATGCAGTGCTCATTGTTATGAATTGATAAAATGTGCAACACTGTTTCTATTCATTTAAAGGTTCACAATAAATGCAAATCGATTTGATGTATTTATATCAAGTCTCATGATGGACCAGAAAGCATTCAAAATTGGGGTTGGTGATGACTCATAATTTGTGTACTATTAATGATCAGAGAGTAATATACAAGCCAATAGACTGGTGTGAATCTATTCATGGTACTGACTGATAATCGATAGTTTCACAACGATGTCACTGGGTGGTGTATTCTTTTTTAATATACCTCATATATAGATCCCTGTCATCATCATCCGTAGTATGAGTGGACATATTGACGCTGGTGTAAGAGATGAACACGCGCGAACTCCGCCGGGTTCACAATTCTGTGTGTGGTGCAACGAATCGCTTTTTTTGGAAAATTTGTTTCACATTTCCACATCAGTGCTGGAACTGGACCCGGTAAACAAACCGAACAGGGCCTTTGTGCTTGTAGATGACGAAGGTCTTAAAGAATCATAGACGCATCTGATAGTTTAATACCAAATGGCAGGTAAAATACGCCCTGAAGATATTCGAGGATATTTGACAGCAGTGACTTCCCATCTGCAGGCCGTGGAAATGTTGCCGAATTCGGAATTCGATGACTTGCTAGGGAAAATTCCTACGCATCTTTGCCCAAGAAAAATGGCACTATTGTATAGCAAAAAGTCGATGATGGCACTCCGTTTTGGACTCCAACTTCACTTCCTCAACACAAGGAAATTGTACATAGTTCATGAAGATTTTGCTAATTCTTCAGGAGTTCTCAAATGTTTCTCAGCAGACCCTGAAACACAAGGTAAGGGTGGTTGTAACGCACAAGATCCCATATCGCAGAAGACGCCTTAATTCAAGGTCACTGGGATTTTGAAGGGTTGATCACAAGGTTCTACAGGACAGGTGTTCCTGGATATAAGTGCTGCCTTTTGCAACCGTGGCAGGGAGAACTTACGAGACATGACGCGTGAAGCTTTGAAATTCATAGCAAGGGGAAAATGGCTACATCAATCTATCAGAGATACCTCAACAAAGAATAATGTGGGGACACCGCGGTAAGGAGTGCGGGAGGGAAAGATAAGCGAGGAAAAGAGAGGGTAATAGGGGTGGAAGAGGTAGTGGGGGCTTGGTAAAGTGGCTGAAGATAAAAGTAAAGGCAGGGTGAGGGTGGTCGAGAAGATTAAAGGGGAGTGAGAGGGGGGTGAGAGGGGATACTACGTGTCTCCCTCCCCTTCTTGTCTCATTCTTTCCACCCTTGCTGTTCCCCTGCCCTGTTTCGTCTTTTCCTGCTCTATGTGGACAAGCTTTCATCCACGAATGCCGTGGTTTGGAAAAAACTGAG
Organism: Ophioderma brevispina; assembly: GCA_023653785.1. Classification (NCBI taxonomy): domain Eukaryota; kingdom Metazoa; phylum Echinodermata; class Ophiuroidea; order Amphilepidida; family Ophiodermatidae; genus Ophioderma; species Ophioderma brevispina. The sequence continues at coordinate 11,886 of JAMKCH010015633.1, forward strand.
GCGTCGGGCCTATGGAAAGTACATCCGAGTCATGCCCTTGGTATTGTAATGTTTTCCTCTCGGGAAGAAACCCTCGGAGACAAGATGAAATCCTATCATCATGAGCTGGTACACGGTTGTACAAAATCATTGCCTACCCGCCGACTAGCTTGCACTACCTGACTCAAGCTGATTCAAAGATCGCGCACATCATGACAGTTTCTGGGCACCACTCAGAAGCAGCATAAAATCCTATCTGACCCAGTGAGGCAACGAAGGAAAAATGTGTCAAGCAATAGCATTAACCATTAATCTGACATCAGAAGCACCTCCTGCAGAAATTCCTTTTACATTGGCTTCAACATTAGTGAGTCGATAAGAACTGCTGACATTTATCTGATACTGCAAGCCTCACACATTCTCCTGGCACTGTGACGGTGCCTGTGAAAACATCAACCCAAACAACAGCCAAATGGCAGAACACAAACCACCCACATTCAACTGCCAGCACAGTGTGGTAAATATCTACAACAAGTAGACATCCAAACTTGGGAGAAATGTGTTATGTTGTCCTTGCGGACTTGTGTTCTGTATCAACATTTTGAATTACACAGCAATTTGAAAGAGTTATTTCTGTCGGACTTTTTCAAAATGTTGCCATGGCATTGAAGAAGTGGAACTTTTGGAATTTAACTTGTTACTGTTCGCGTTTTGCTGTTTAATTTTGGATAGTTAATTGGAACACTGGAGAACTATCGGTAAAGTTACACAAAATTGTTGTTACTTAAACCATGGCCTACACATATTAGGCCTATGTTAAAGAATCTTGGCTTAGAATGTTCTTTTAACCAATCAGATGACAAGAATCTATATATTCGGTATATAAAACAAATATTGACTGCTTTTTTTTTCGGGGCATAGTTGAAACTATAGGCCCTCGGTGATCTCGAAACCATACTTTGCCCCTCGGCTTACGCCTTGGGGCATAGTATGGTTTCGAGATCACCTTGGGCCTATAGTTTCAAAACCTGCCCCTCATAGCAGTCAATATTTGTATATTCTGGCCCTGTTTATTGCAAGGGAATGTCCCACAACAATTTGGAGTAGGTTTATCATCTCATTTCCTGGGACCTGAAAGGTATTTTTTTACCATTTGTGAACATTTCTTGCTTCAAAAAGAAGTTGCTGTAAAGTTGATTGCCATATGAGTGCAAGAATGTCATCTGCTGTAGCTGCCAGGTGTTACTTTGTTGTCTGCAATTTTGGAATACAGAAATAGATGCCAAATGTGTGTTCCACAAGTCAGTGGCATGTGGGATGATTCCTGGGGTAACACAGTCACTAGAAGAACCATCTCAAGGGCTGCTGACTAAAGGCTTGGCATTTAAGGCATTTAGCTTAACCCTTTCAACCCTGGTTGTTCTGTATTGGTCATACTCATAGCACATAAATCGTTAGCTTTTTGAGGTGGTTTCCTGAATGGTTTCCTGAATGACTACAGGTCATTTGGAAAGCCATCTCATTTTTGAGATGGCTTTGGAAATGACCGCATTTGGAAAGCCATCTAAAAAAAATCACTGACCCAAGACAAGGCTTGTTTGGATGTATTTGAATGAATCTTTTTATGTGGATTCTTAAATGGTTACAGAAATACATGATTTTAATATTTTTTGTTAAAATGGCAAAAAAACATCTGTTGATGACTTAGTTTCTGGTAATCCTTAAAGGGTCAAACTAACTTGAACCAAAAGGCTGTTACAGGCTAATAAGCACAGAATCTGATATTTTACTCATTACTGTCTGTACGGACACTTACTACAAAACATAATTCAATGGAGAGTCATAACTTTTCTGGCAATTCTTCATTTGGAAAAAATAAATTATGAGAATTATACAGACTTCTTCAATTTTAAGCTATTACTGCAAATTTCAAATATTTTGACACTTTAGGGTGAATCACTGTTAGTGTCTTTAAGTGTGTATGTGAATATACCACTTTTAAATGACTCAACTTATTATAGTCATAGGGTATTCTACAAAATATTGCAAAAGGCAGCTATTTGAGATACACCTTACTTGCACCCACACAATGATATGAATCGGGGTTCCCACTTAGTAGGATTTTGGTGTCAAATGACAGGCAGAATTTTCACTGGACATGATAAATTCGGATTGAGTAACAAAATGAGGTCCACTTGGACCCCATAATTATTTGCCTTTGAAAGGCATTTTTCCAAACCTCCAAATATGTTTCCAAACCTCAAAAGCAAAATTTATAGACATATTCTGCTAAATGCAGCCTTCAAAATAGTGCTTATTGTGAGAAAACCAAATTCACCAAATTTGGCTAGTTGTTATTGTTCTGGCAGAAACCAACCTTGTTACATCAAAATAAGTAAATGTGATATACCTGCTAAAAAGTTTCACCAAATAGCACATAGAAATCATGAAATCTACGCACCCATGTATTTGGAAAACTGACAAGTCTATAGTAGTACTTAACTCCAAACATTAGAAGGCTTATCTCGACCACAAAATAGTCCACTGGACCAGATAATCTGAACATTTGGAAATAATGGGGGTCCAGTGGACTTGCAGTTAAAAACCTAAGTGGGAACCTTGATATGAATTCTAAGCTATAAGGTACTTAACTAAGATTTAATGTTGAGATGTAGGTGTTAGAATTTATAAAGACAGGCAATTGGTAGATCAAAATAGAAGTCCCGTATCTGATACTGTAGAAATGAATGAAGTACATGTAGCTGTGTTGCAAAGATTTTGCAGCTTACACAGGTTTGCTGTTTAGTCTTTTTCAAATCTTCATCAAATTTCTGCAATTATTATATCTATTGGAGAAGCTTTCAGGAATTTTAAACCTGATTTCGAGAGTTTATGGTTCTGCAATTGGTTAAATTAAATATTATATTTTAGATGTATTTTGAGAATCTGTGTGTGTATTCTGCACATAACATTGAAGACACAAACTGAAGAAATGGACATTGGTCCATACTTGATGATCACGGCCATGCATGAAATTTGTTTAACAACAAAGAATCTCTTCTAATACCTTTGGTCGTTCATCGTCATGAATATGACTGAACAAGGAAGGCAAGTCTGCAGGGATGTGCCCCAGTACACTTTCGGAGCATTATTTCAGTGATAACTGACTGGTTACAATATGTACAACAGAAAATATTGTATTTTTTTTATTGCAGATCATGATGATGCAGTTGGTTGTATAATTGATGGTACATTTGATATTATTGATATTTATACCTAATTGATATTGCTATCATCTTTGTACCTGTAGTTCTAACTCAGAAGTAGAACTGTATATCAGAAATTTCATCGCCAATTGTAAAATAAAGTTTTATTATGAAAGCATACTATATGGTCTAGTACATTGTGAAGTTTGCAGTTATTCAAAATATGTGACCTAGCACAAGAAACAAGCAATTCCAACCTTGGGGCAGTTTGAGTCCTACTGGTTGTAACGTTTCAATGTTCGTGTGCAAGTCATTTGGCATCAATGAAATGTGGACACTACAATGAGGAGAGACACATGCTTTAATCCTACCACACCTGGTGCTGTCAGTTTGGCATCATGAATGTGCACCTTCAATGAGAGCCCAACATGCTTTAATATCCTTACAACACCTGGGCCGTTAATTGACATCAATGGAATGTGGACACAATGAAGATCACTTGCTTATCCATACTAAATTCATATTTCTAGCAACAAAGCATGCCCAATTTGCTGGCCCAAGGGTAATCACACAAACAACACAAGTCTGCAGACGGGCAGTCTCAAATAACCGAGTCATTATGACTTACTTCTGGTTGTGTTGTCATGGCCGGTCACATTTTGTGTTTCAAGGCATATGCCTTTGAGCGGACATTTCCGTTTTATAAATACACTGTTTGTCTTGGGCCATCTCAACTACAAAAACTACATTACTTCCACAGCTGTTTGCTCTAGTTGTAAAATTGTCTCATTTTTGAACGTTTTGTCAGTGGGGGAACACAATATTAGTTACTATAACCCATATCTTACAAACGGAGAAAAAAACATAGTGGGAATCTTGCCACAGAGACCTACAAAGGTATGACTTGCACTATCTATACCCAATCTCCAAGGAGGATTTTTTGTAAACTACTTTTTAAGTAACTAGTTTGCTGGCAATGAATTTTTCTTAAAATATGCAACAGGATGTACCTTGTGTAATACTTAATTCAAAATCAGGTGTCAAAACTGTATTGCTCTTAATATTGTTTTCTTCTGTGTTTGTCCATAATAAAGGAACTTTTCCAACAGCTGTGCACAAAATGTTTTTGTTTCCACTATGGAAAATGTAATTAGTCAAAGATAACGCTCATTAGATTCAACTTGCTATTGGAAATAGAATTTTTCAAAATGTGTGCTATTTACTTTGAATTGCAGGACTGTTTTCAAAGAATGTTTGACAATTTCCTCTTCTTTTTACACTGAAGACATGACACAACCTGACTGAAGGTATTCTGAACTTCGCACCTTTTAAATTCATGGATTGATATGTTAATTATTGTAGCTATTATAGGATCAATAGTTTTGCTTAGCCACTAGTAAGGATTACTAGATGTTTCGTTGTTTGATTTCCACATTTTCCTGTGCTTCCTGGTTGTCTTGTTTGTTAGGTTGTTTGGCTGGTCTAGTAAATTGTGGTTCCATTGGTTTTCTAAGACTCGTTTACGTCAGAAGTGGGAAGAAATTCCAGTTCACAGATAGAGTTTGTGGAAGGTTTTCTTGGTTGATGGAAATTCCTCAGTGGTTAAGATATTCCAACTTTAAGGACAACCCAATGCCGCCTTTCAACACGGTATTGACAACTGTCAGAGAAAACAGGTCATGATGAAGGACGCCCAAAAGTGATAAAGGCACACTCAAAATGATACATGTGCTTCCGTAATATTACAAATGCTATGTATGTAATCAATTACATTAAGATTCTCAAATTAGATTACTCAATATTAAATTTTAGTTGCACTGAAATGTGTTCTAAAAAAGGAAAATTTTCAATTTGCATCAATTTAAAGTGACGGAGTATATTTTTTAGGACACTACTTTCTCTCAATTGCACATAGATTGTTGTAGACCACCACTGAGAACGTTTTTTGAAGGTTTATTGGACACCGCGGACAAAAGAAAACCGCAATCTTGTTTTGAACTTGGCTTGCTATTGTAATCGTCCCTGGCTCTGATTTTCTGTCATGCACGACAGAAAATATACTAAATCATCTTATTACATAGACGGCGCGGCGTATTTGGCTTATGCATTTCAAGTGTAATCTGATACATTGGTAGCTCCAAAATAGCAAAAAACCTTGGGTTCAAAAAATTGAGGGGGCCTCCATTTTTCTTGGAAATGTCTTGTGTTCTTTAACTATACCACGGTTAGTAAATATGGTCAAAGGCAATAGGGTTCATTGGTGAAAAACTGCTTCCATACCAATAGATGGCTGTAACCATTTTATCAAAAAATCCTTCTGGAGTGGAACTCATATGTCCTATCCGCAATAGAGTTCATTGGTTGTCTGGGAAATTTACTGAAAAAATATGCTCAAACAAAAATGTTTTCTTATCACAAGAAATGGACAGGTATTTACCAGAGTTGCTTAGAATGGCGTGTAGGTAAGGAGTGATGTTTATGACTAAAGACGGCGCGGCGTATTTGGCTTATTCCACTCAGTGTAATCTGATACATTCGTAGCATTCCAAAATATGCAAAAAACCTTGGGTTCAAAAAATTGAGGGCATCTTTCTGGAAATGTCCTTGTGTCTCTTTAAACTATACACGGTTAGTAAATATGGTCAAAGGCAATAGGTTCATTGGTGAAAAACTGCTTCCATACCATAGATGGCATTTAACCATATTTATCAAAATCAATTCCTTCTGGAGTGGACCATATGACCTATCCAGCATAGAGTTCAATGGTTGTCTTTGGGGAAATTTACTGAACCATGCTTCAACAAAAATGTTTTCTTACACAGAAATGGACAGGTATTTACCAGAGTTGCTTAGAATGGCGTGTAAGGTAAGGAGTGCATTGTATTCAGGACCTAAGGTCATGTTGAATGTGTTGTTGGAGTGCTTTAAAAAAAATTTTTTAAATGCTGTCTTATTTTGCAGAAATAATGGTCAATATTGCTTCACTCTGAGTGCCAATAAAATGTATCTTCCAGTGAATGAGAGCATCATATTAAACTATAACTGGAAATTGGAGTTCTATAAGTACACATGGTCGTCTGAACAAAACAATTGCCAGCATATTATTAGATATTTTGAATAATAAAAAAGATCAAGATGTAAAATTGAAAAAGGACCTGCGTTTGTGTACAACAAAATGCTATACAAGTACCTCTACAAATGATTTTGTTCATATAACCTTTTATGTATTAAGGAGACATTTTTGTAGCTTAACCTTTTGTCAACTTCATTTTCATTCTCACAATACTTTGTGCTTCCACCATAATTGGTCATAACTGCCGTACAGACATCTGATGTGCTGCTGCGGCATAATCTCATTCCGCTTTTCTCAGAATGTCCGCAAATCTTCTTTGTTTCATATTTTGTATCTGGACTCCTGATCTTCCCTATTCAGGCCTCCTATAAAGTTTCTAATAGGTTGGTCAGGTATTTTTTGAGATTACTTTCTTTTCTGCATCATAGAAATTTTTTGCGATCCGCTGGGTGTGGCTGGGGCATTGTTGTAAAGTGATATGACCCTTTTCCTGATCACGTATCTTGTAAGCAGTTATTAAGCCTAGTTTTCAGGATTTCTTGGCACTTAAACTTCAATTGCTTCTTAAGTACCTTTCTCAGCCATTGTTCTGATCGAATTGATCTGTCAATGCGTCCAACAGGTGGATTTGATTTGAATAAAAAGCCCCATTTTGAAAAGCAACCACACATTGGCTCCCAACAAAGAACAAAGGCAAGAATTTCTGCTGAAGATACCTCTTTGGCATTTTTGTTTTCACGGCAACCAGCAATTAATGTATGTAACGTGTTATGTTTTCAGGATGTTCGATTTATTCCTTTCACATTGTTTTTTAAAATACTTGTTCAACGTTCCCTCAGGGACAACAATCAATGGGAATGACTCGTGGCGTCTGCCGATTCCCGTAATCAGATTTTCACATTCACACTTTCATTCATCACACTGGGGCCGTTTTGGAGCTTCCGCGGGTGGGGAATATTACTAGACCTTCGCCAGCTAAGGGACATAAAACGGCCCCATAATTCAATGGGATAGACAACCAGCTATCTTTGCATATAAATGACAGTGCTATGCATAATGAGCTATGCTATAGCAGCAGATAGCATTTATGTGCAAATCAGTTTGACGCAATCGTCCAATGGCGTGCCCCTGAGGTGTCACCAATTTGCTGATTCACTGTCAGGGGCCTGGTTCCATTGGTAGACATCACTTGACTGCTCAGATACTTCTAGGTGCGCATCTGTACTGAGCCGTCCGTGGCTCTTAATTACGTTTGTTATCAGACGTTATCCTGTATATTGGAAATTGGTCTACCCTTTGAAAATCCAAAAATTGTGCTGCGAACCAGTAAGTATGCACGTATTGGGGTAGGGTCTGCCTTTTGCATTGTGAGAAAAAATTGAACTTCTGTCAAAAACCGTTTTGTGGATAGAGGGAGCGGTGTTTTATAGCTATAAATTGGATATGGGTTTACGTGTTGAAGTCTTCCTCCAGGGCCGAAAGGCTTGTTTTGTTTTTGTGAATGAAAAAGTTGGATTTTTGGATGAATTCCTGAGGCAAGTTATTTCAGAAATGAAGTACATCTACCGATTTGCCAAGTGGGAATATTCCTGTTCCTAACTGGGGAGTATCATATTGAGGGAATGTATAATGAGTAGGCTCGGAGAGAGTGTGTGAATAAATGTAAAAATATTGGAAATGCTCTGAGGCATATGGTCTATGATTTTAACAGAGAACATTTTCGATGTTGTACTAAAGAAGGCTATAAAGTTGTTTGTTGTTTGTATCTCGGCCCCGAATGTTACCTTTTTTGGCGAGATGGTTTTTGACTTGCACAATGTACATAAACTCAGGTATCAAATCCAATATTCCCAAAATGCTTGTGTCAATATCTTAAATAATGCTGGTGAATACTGTATACATCGCTATCTATATATGCAGTCTAAACCGCTCATCTATTGTATTAATGGGATATGATGAAATTGATTAAATGATCTTATCTCATATTGTGGCCTCTTTATAACATGCTTTATGATATGTTTAAATGCTTTAATGGTATGTGTAACAAAATCCAATATTCCATGTGGCATACATGTTGACAAATTATCCTGAATACGTTGGTAATACGCAGAATCGTTACAGATGTATGTCAAAAACCTCATAAGTCCATATTTTGGTTTATGGGAGATGTGTATGGGTTGAAGGATAAGCCCTGAATACATGCCTCATAATCCTTTAAATTGGCCTTGGCCACTTCAAGCGCTCCAGGGGCTTCTCTGCTATAGGCCTACTTTATTGTCCCAATTGACAATGTTTCCTTTTTTTGCTAACTAATAGATAAAAAAATCATTAATTGCTTTTGGTGTGGACAGATTTAGTTATAATCCAAAAAATGTTGTAAATTAGAAAAAATCACCCATTTGATATCCTAACATGGCATGCCTGTCAATATAGTTTATTTTTTAGGTATTTGGCAGACCATGTTCTTGCAGTATTAGAAATTAAGGTCGGCTGTCAGGAGAATTAAAAATAGAAAGAATATATCGAGAATAGATTATGGGGTGGTGAGGGGTGGGGTACTCAACTTTATTCAGGTATTCTGAATATGTGTGGCCCGACTTTTGTTAACAGACGTTAGTCTGTATAATTAATTGAGGGACCAAAATGTGTCGGCAGAAGACGGTAATTGTGTACGTATTGGGGGTAGGTACTGCCTTCGCATTGTGAGTGGAAATTTGAACTTCTGTTAATGGTTTTTGATAGAGGGAGCGGTATTTGGAGCTTAATGATACGTTTTTTGTTTTTTGAAAGTCTTCTAGGGCCCGAAGTCTTGTTTATTTTGTTTTTTTTGTGAAGGAAAAGTGAACTTTGACGAATTGTGAGGCTTTGTTTCAAGAAATTGGGCGTTTTGTTTCGTTTTCCGAACTCGCCATGTGGAATGTTCGTAAACAGGGGGTTGGTTAAACTTAGTACGTTGTGGAGGTGTTTCGCTTATTTGCTAAATAAAGGGCCTGTATGATTTTCATCACTGATGGTGAAATTATCAATTAGAGGTTTGTATGTTTTATTCTTTATAGGCTATAGGAAAACAGTTGGATGATGTAGTGTGTGAGTAATTTGGTTGCGTTTATCTCGGTTGAAATATTACCTATTTTCTGTCTATAAAGTCGTGTCCATTTTGGACCTCGATCTGTCTTCATCCCGCCTTGACCAGTGGGCGCAGCGGTCAAGGTATCTGCGCACTGTATGTTTGAATTTTGTTCTTGTTTGAGCTGTTTGTTATCAGTTATATATCTGTTGGCGTTATTTTGCTTTTCTCTTTTTTCATTTTCCCTCCCCTTTTTTTTCTGTTTTTTTGCTATGGCCTGTTTCCACGGAGAATTCAATTTAGCAATTTTCCACTTTGGGACCACCCGTGTAAAAATAGAGAGGCCTGGAATATCATTGGGGTATATTTGCACTTATGTCCCTACATGGCCTACCTCCACTATCTTAACCAAGATCCTTCTCTTTGTTTTCTGGACAACTCTGGACCCCCAATGGTCAAAATCTGTCAATCGGCTGTCAACCTGAAACACATGTATTTTTTGTTTCAGCTGCATTAAAACCCTGTTGAGCCCATCAGTTTGAATTGTTTTAACATTGTTGAGATATTTAGTGAGGCCTTTTCAAACATTAAAAACAAAAGTAGTGAAAGCATTTTAAAAGGACTTTGAACCATGTCAAAAAGTTTGGCAGGATGTGACATTTTGCCCGTTCACTTGCATTCATTTTCATTCATACCCAGATAGAACCAAAAGATTATATTTGTGGTATTTACTTTTATTATTACATTAATGACCCTTCAATATTATATGATACAAAAAATTAGATGTCTGGTTATAAAACTTCCTTATTGCACTTACTTAACTCCTGTTCCATTTTCCTTTCACAAATTTGTCACGTTCCAACCATTATGGCAGAGGTCTGCTCTGCATATGAAAATAACATTCCATCTTTATGAGCCTTATTTTACAAGAGCACTTTCACTATACTATCAAATTATATTAAAGTTTTGAACAACTTTTCCCAATGTGTCTTGCGGTTTACAAGAGAAGTTTTCTTGTTCACATGGCAGGACGTGACGTAGGTTTGTCACGTCCACCACTTTCGTTGGTATATCTTGTAAAATATGGTCTGGCAACTTCTGTCTTAATAGTATGTTTATAAAGTTGTTGCATGGGCTTGTGAAATGAAAAGTTAATTTGAAGTGTTATCAGTTTTAGTCTGTTTTTTCTCAAAATTGGGGGACTTCCGTTCACAAGGGTGACATGTCACGTCCTGCACAGCGAACAACAATCGGACAACCAACGGCTTTGAACATTGGAAAGGCATTATGGTGACAAAGCATTTTTTTTAACGTGAGGTAGTCATAGTACGTCCTTGTAAAAGCTAAAATTAGTTTGTGCTTTTAGTAAGTGGCCCAAAAATAGGATTTTAATGTTCAAATTCCTTCACATGTCACGTCCAGGCACACCACTAAGTTTTATTATCTGCCAATTCATTGAGTGGATTTGTCTGGCATTTCGCACCATATTATACAAACTAGGAGTAATTAATCTATGGAATATTTCTCTACTCGACTTTGGTTTTTTCTTTTAAAAACACCTTTTTATTCAAAACCTTGTTTTGGCCCAAATAGAGGTAAAAGTGTTATAAATGGCCAAAATTTAGCTTAAATGTTCCATATTTCACCAAGAAGCTGCCAAAAAATGTATGTGTGAATAAATGTTAGGACAAGTCTAATTTCTTTGGTAGTTTAACATAAATTTCCCATTAAATTATTGTATTTTTTCAGTCAAAATTGCTCAAGTTTCAAACTTGTGATAAAAATAGCAATAAGGAAAAAGATTAAGCTCCAGAACCTATTTTTTCTTAATTCTATACTCTGTGCACCACAGAAATAAAAACGAAAGCTTGATATTGTGTTTGAAAAAAGACCCCCTGGTTGACAAAAGTTGCATCTACCTATGAAACAGAGGCCTTATTTATTGTATGTATTTTTAAATTATTTTTAATTTAATATGTTTGTTCTTTGAACTTCTTATTTGTATTTGTCTTTTCTATTTGTCTTTTAGCATTTTCCTTGTTTCACTCATGTTCAACAATCATTGTTAATTCTTTTGATTTTTTTATTTTATTTAGATTTAAATTATTTTCTTTTGTTTCCATTGCATTTTGTTTTATATATTTTTATATTTGTAGGTTTTTTCTTTTTTTAATTATCAAAAATTAATAACAACAAATAATGTATAAAATAATAAACAAATGCAACTAACGAAAATACATCAATAACCAATGTACATAAAAATAAAATAAAAATCTTTAAAAAGTAAAGATAAATGGATAAACACTTCTTTATATTTCCATATCATTGACATTTATAATGAGTCATACAGAAGAAGTGAGGAAAAATAATACATTATATAGCGGAGGTGACCAAAAGGCCAAAGTTGGCCCGACGAGGGCACCCTTTTCATAAGAGAGTAATATAAATAATTACAAAAATAAAAACTACAAAATGTTGTCAACTAAATAATAGGGTAGCTATTGTGACCCGTTAATGAATCAAAGCAAAACCAATGCAAACCAAAATCAAAGTTAATCTAGTGTGGATACACATCAGCAAATAATGATGCTTAAAAAGTCGGCACTGGCACGGCACATTTTGCACAAATTGAATTTCTTCAATTTGCTCTCAAATGATAGTCTAGGCCATTGGAAGAAACAGAGATATATTGTTACACATAAAAATAACATCTAACCCCAAAACAAAAGGAGACATTGATATGAGGATAAAGACATCCAGTTAATTGGTAGGCCAACTTTTAAGTTTTCCATAACTTTATCAAAAACAAATGGGTATATTACATGAATATTTTGACCGTACTCACTGAGATTAAACCACAAAAGTTATGACAGGTCAAACAGTTAGTGTGCACGTATTGGGGTAGGTACTTTACTACTGCCTTTTGCATTGTAGAAAAAATTGAACTTCTGTCACCCGTTTTGGATAGAGGGAGCGGTGTTTTTTAGAGCTATAAATTGGATATGTTACGTGTTGAAGTCTTCTCCAGAGCCGAAAGGCTTGTTTTGTTTATTTGTGAGGAAAAAGGTGGATTTTTGGATGGATTCTGAGGCAAGTTATTCCAAGAAATGAAGTACATCTACAGATTTGCCAAAGTGGAATATTTCATGTTCCTAAATGGGAGGTATCCTATTGCGGAAATGTATAATGAGTATACTCAGAGAGAGGTGATGAATAAATGTAAAAAAATATTGGAAATCTTGAAGCATATGGCGATGGATTTTTTAACAGAGAAACATTTTCGATGTGTACTAAAGAAGGCTATAAGTTGTTGTTGTTTGTATCGGACCCGAATGTTACCTTTTTTGCGAGATGGTTTTGACTTGCCACAATGTACATAAGATCAAGGTAATCAAATCCAATATTCCACAATGCATTGTGTCAAATTATCTTAAATAGCTGTGAATAACTGTATAACATCGCGATCTATATGCAGAGTCTATAACCTCATCATTGTATTATGGGATATGGTGAAATTGATTAAATGATCTGATCTCATATTGTGGCCTCTTTATCATGCCTTTAATGTATGTGTAAATGCTTTAAGGGATGTGTAACAAAATATATCCATAATACATTTGTGACAAATTATCCGAATAGTTGGTATAGCAAATCGGTACAGATGTGATGTCAAAACCTCATATCCATTTGTGTATGGGATATTGTATTTGTGGTTGAAGGATAGGCCCTGAAATACATGCATCATAATCATTTAATTGGCCTTGCCACTTAAGCGCGCTCCAGGGGGCTTCTCTGCCTTAGCCTACTGTTTATTGTCCTATTGACAATGTTTCCTTTTTGCTAACTAATAGATAAAAA
>JAMKCH010015634.1:0-70828 GCA_023653785.1 Ophioderma brevispina
CTGGCGCCAGGCTAACCATCGCCCGCTGTGCCACACCTAGCGTTGTTTGCGGTCCCGGTGGTCCTCGGCACTTCGACAGCGACACGGTGGCCATGACTTCAGGGTTATGCTCGGCAAACCTGGGGCATTGGTTCGGATCCTTGGCGGAAGCCGCAGGTGTTGGCTACGCTCACTGCACCCGCGTGAATAGCCTTGCTAGTCATGCAGTGGCTCCACTCAGCTGGCGCGCACGCCGCTCCGGGGCCCTTCGGGGATTGGCGTGGCGAGTGGGGCTCCACTGGGCTGGCCCCCGCAGTATGCCCAGCTGATAGGTAAGCTCAGGCCTCTTACGACGGGTACGCCCGCGCGGTAACGAGTGCTGGTTTCCGGAAACCGTTTCCGCGGAGGGTACGCCTATGGTGGGGTACCCGGTGGTGCCCCTGCCTCTGGGTTCCTACGGGGCAGCCTCGTGGCCTGCCCCTGCGGACACAGTACGCCCGCAGACTACCTTTACAAGGTTTACGGCTGCTTCCCCGTACGCGGCTTACCCACCCCAGCCGGGCTGGAATGATGGGGGTAGGACGAGTCTGGTATGGTCTATGCCAGTTGGCCCTGGTGTCGCCGCCCAGGTGGTGTCGCCTGGCCCTCCGCCTCCGTCCGTGTTCTGTCGCACCGTCCTATCAGGACTCCTACCAGCGCAGATTCCGATGTTCGGAGGGAGAGTCACTTAGGTGTACTCATTCGGCAGCCGTCGACGTCAGCGGCAGCGATTCAGAGCAGAGGGTGGTGGATTCTCTTCCACGTGCCCCCTCAGTGCTGCGCAGGGGGGGCTGAGAGTTCAGGCCTGCTTGCGGCTGAGCGGAGTGCGGCAGGAGGGACAGCTCAATCTGGCTTCCCTATCCTCCCCCCGGAACGCGTCCAGGCGTTGACGCTTCGCACAGACGTTGGTATTCGGTGGAAGCGCCCGGGGAGGTCACTCAGAACGGCTCTCTTCGTACCCGGAGAAACACTTTCGCCAAGTCGTTGAGGACTACCAAAGGGGACTACAACTCCTTCCTGAAGACTCCGACCATAGATCTCGACCTGGCAGCCAAGTTGGGAAAGGCCGGGACTGCCTTCTCCCACTTCTGGAGGACCAGTTGAGGCACCCTCTGGCATCAGGCTAGATGCTTTCTCTATGGTCCTCGCCTACGACCTCAGATCCTCGATGGCCGGGGGAGTTTTCTCCTGGAAGACTCCGATGGCCTTGCGTCCCTTTTTAGCCTTCGGTGGGCTTAAGAGTGAACTCGGCAAACGGAGGCTGGGCTCAAGTCTCTCGGAGCGTAGCTCTCAGCCTCCTGCGACGCGAGAAGCTCTGCTTCACACTTCGCACCCTGAGCTTCGATCTTGCATCGGAGGTCTCTACAGGACAAAGCCGAAGTCGCGGGACGTCCTCTTTGGAGGTGGTTCAGGACTCATGCTTGACTCAGCGGAACGCGTGGAACTAGGACGCAGGCGCTCAAGGAGGCTCAGGCGAAGATCTCCTCCGGGGAGCTGTCGCTAAGAAGAAGAAGAATCGCTCGCGCTCTTCTTCTAGCCGTGCCGCCACGCAGGCGAAGTCGACACCGCCTCAGCCAACCCAGAAGCCCGAAGCCCCGGCTACTTCTTCTCAGAAGTGGGGCCAAGCCGAAGGCTCGGCCCCCTCCCAAAAGCAAGGCGCCGGGGAAGGGGAACAGAAGCTCATCCGAGGGCACGGCCGCCGGGGGCTCTCCTCCGGGAGGGAGCCTTACCACCTCGGTGGGCGGCCGCTTGAGTTCTTTACGGCGGGAATGGGCCGCCATTCTCCCGTCACCTTGGGTGCGTGAGGGTGGTGGGGCAGGGGTATCGAATAGAATTACCGCGAGGCACCCACAGCGATTTCAGCCGAGAACTACCCCGCTTCCGGGGGGGAAGCCGAGAAGACCTCGGTTTTTTTTTCTTTTTGGCGACCGCCCCTTCACCGAGGGGTTTTGGCGACGTGTTTCTTGGCGCACAAGAAGACCGGGGATTGGCGTCACATCCTGAACTTGAAGCCGCTGAATCAGTTATCAGGCCGAAGAAGTTCAGGATGGAAACTATCGCGTCGATCCTGCGCTTTGAAGGGGAGCTGGGCCTCTTCTTTGGATCTGAAATACGCCTACCTACAGCCAGTGCGCAAAAATCAGACCGTCGCGGCTCAGAGTCCAAAGCCCAGGCCAGCGTACGAGTGACGTTGCCGCCCCTTGGACTATCCCCCTCTCCCAGGGTTGCAGATGTGTGACCCGGGAAGGGAGGAAAAGTGGGTGCTTCCTCAAGCGACAGGGGGTCAACCTCTGCATGTACATGGACGACTGGCTAATCTGGGCGACGGCCGAGATGGTCAGCCGAAAAACATTCAGGTGGTGCAGAGGTTGGGCCTCATTGTCAACTTCGAACAAATCGAGCATACCCACTCTCAAGACCTGAGGTACCTGGGTGCCTGGCTGCAACTGCTTCCGGACATTGCAGAACCGACGGCCGAGCTGGTGGATGTCATGGTTCAAACTGCGACATCCATGGCGTTGGCTTTCGCAGGGCCGGCCCGCCGACAGACTGGCTTCGACCTCTAGGCTTGATGGCTAGTCCGTCGACCTGTGTCCGCGTTACTGTCGCTTCCATATGAGGCTGCTTCCAATTGCACCGCGAACGACATACAGGCCGATCAAACAATATCAGGACTCCCATTGATCCCCATCAATGCGGAGAGGATTCCTGAGCATAGGAATGGTGGTCTCCACCGCCCCAACCTGACTCGGGGAATTCTTTCCCCCGGGCCTCCTGTCGATATTGTTATTCATAGACGGAGAGTCAAAGGCGGGTTGGGGGGGTTTCAACTAGCCCTCAGCGCCTCGGGGAAGTGGTCCCAGACCGAGGCTCAGGCCCATGTCAATCGCCCCCTCGAATGTGGGCGAGTGGAAGAACACTAGCTCACTTCGAGGCGATGGTGGACTCAACGCCAGTGCCTAGTACAGACGGACAAACTCCACCGTGGTGGCCTACTTCAACAAGCAGGGCACTAGCGGGACTGTGTGGCAATTATCGCAACATGCCGGAGATTCTGGCTTTTCACAGAGGGCTTGCCTCGCTCATATCAGCGGGAAGAAGAAAACCACCATGGACGTCTTACTTCTAGGTCTCGGACCAACATCCGATGGGATTCGGTGTGAGCGACGCGGAGTCTCCGACCGGGCATCTGTGCCGAGATCGATGACTTTTAAACTTTCGATCGCTGATAGCGGCCACTTGAAACTTCGGACGTTTTTAAAACTACAAGTCCGCTATACTAGCGATCCATAGAGGTTTCCGACGACGGACAATCTTAATGACGATGGTTCGATCCGTCTCCTTCTAGAGGGGAGTTTAATACACGTACCTTCGCCAGGAGGGCGGTCCCACCCTGGGACCTTAACACAGTCTTAGAATATTTTATTGAAGCCCCCGTTCGAACCAAAAAATGGCTGAGGCGTCACTTAAACATGTCACCATTAAGAAGGCCTTTCCTGTCGCTCTCGCCTCTGGGAGGCGATGCTCGGAGATTAAGAATATCTGGATGTCAAGCGTCAGATTCTCTCGGGACAGGGTCAATTGTCTAGGCCGGTTTTCTGGCCATTAAGAACGATCATTCCTCATTCCGGACACTCAACAATTATCTTACCCCGTTATGGCATGTCACTATTCGGTGCGGGAAAGATCGCCTGTGGTGTCCGTTCGGGCCCTTGAGTACTAAACGGAAAACTAGTCCGCTCAGGGGCCCGAACGAATCGGGTTTCTTACACACGCTTCCCCCACGGGGGCGAGTCGAAAGGTACATGCTAGAGGATTAGCGCTGTAATAATGATTCAAACGCGGATGAGAGGAGTTCCAAGCTCGAGCCCATTCAGTACGTAACATCACGTCGTCATGGGCCTAACACCGCGGAATCAGCATTGCCGAAATCCTGCGAGCATGTCGTGGAGGGCTCCAACAACGTTTTCGTCGGTGTATTACAGAAAGTAAACTCCCCAAGAGAAGTTGCGAGGGCAATCCTGCTATGAAAAAAACATAAAAGTCATCTCACTTAATTAAGTTCCCATCGTTGCCGACTTTGACGCTCACCCCGGAGTATTCCGTTTGTTCAGGTGAGCATCTATGTCCCCGATTTTTATGGTAATGCCTTTAGGCCTTAAACATAGTTTCTTTATGTGTAGTGTAGGTCTCGCCTTTGGCTGCCTTCCTTGTGAATGCTCTGAGATATCCATGCACTCCACCTCCGACTGCGTGTGCTAGTCTGGTGTTGATTAAAATTATTCATTCAAGGGGGTAATGCATAAATTCAGGCAACATTGTGTAAAGGAAATTCAGCTAGTGTAATGATTAGTTAGAAACACATTATGTTCATAAAATCATTTAACCTGAGGCCTGATTTACTTTCCAATGGACTCCCGCTTCCAGGCCCGCCACACAGCATATTGAACGCGCGTCCGTGTGGGCTTGAGCCAAAAGGAAATTGAGGAAAGGAGCAATGGTCTGTGCCTGGGGTCACTGGCCGCGAGACCCATTTCATCCATGGATAGGGTGCTTACACATAGGTATTTTGGGACATTCCACTTCTGAATTGGAAAAAATGCATATATTTCAGGCAATCATTGGAAAGAAATCAGGCATCAGTTAAATGATTATGAAACCATAATGTGTTTCTAACTAATTCTTGTTGTCGTACTAGTCTTGTAGGAAATCAAATGTACTTCCCAAATAATGAAGACAATTCTACTGTCGATGTGACTTGATTTTTGAAATTAAGATAATTATTTTGGGTAGAAGCTTTCTCTCAGAAGTCATAACAAAAGACAGGTATCATGTTTGGTGTTAGCTTGCGGGCCAGTGATGATAACACATATCTTTCCCCATAGGGGATAGGGGCAAGGACAATGTGGTTTTATGAGGCTCTTTATTAAATTGAGCTGCTCTGTAGCAATATGCATTAACTGCAGAAAGATAATTCCCCAGTGAAGGTCAAACCCAGGTGCACTACAGGGTCAAAGGTTGCAGTACGTTGCACTCCTAATCGAGTTCTGCAGGTCATCCCAGGTCACAGGTTGCAGTAGGTGCACTCCTAATCGATTACGGTAGTCAACCCAAGTCACTGCAGGTCACAGGTTGCAGGATGTTTGCACTCCTAATTGCTTTACGCAGGTCACGGGTTGCAGAATGTTGCACCTTCAAATTAGATATACTGCAGGTCACCAGGTCACTGAAGGTCACAGGTTGCAGTATGTTGCACTCCAAATCGATATATGCAGGTCAACCCAGGTCACTGGTAAGGCACAGGTTTGCAGTAGTTGCTTCCTAGTGAATTTACAGCAGGTCAATCCAGGTCACTGCAAGTCACGGGTTGCAGTACGTTGCACTCCTACAGGATTCACAGCTGCATACCCAGGCTAAATGCGGTGACGGGTGCCAGTATCTTGCACTCATAACGATTAACGTGAGGTCAACCAGGTCACAGGTTGTAGTACATTGCAGTAAACTTGGCATAGGTTTGCAGAAAAACATTTTCAAAAGGTACGTACGGCCATCATTATGTTCACTAGTTAAAATAACTGGTTGCCTTAGTGACGCTTCTTAGAGTGCATATTGCCAGTAATTACAGTAACAATTGAAGACTGCCTTGCCAGCTACGGCCAATGTAATTACAGTCAAATAGGAACAGGACTTTTAATTTATATTTGCAGAAAATATTTTGTACAATTTAAAACATTGATTTTCATTTTTTTTTTTCAGGATATCCCTGGGCATAGAATTTTCCACCAAAGCACTAGAGATAAAACCCAAGTGTTTTTGAGCTTTTTACTATGCACGGGCTAGGGCCAAGAGAGCAATCAAGTAAGTTAACTCTGTAATTGTACAAACCCTACTACAGTTCAGTATAGTGCATTTATCTTCCTCCAGTAAGTGACGTCAGTGCAATATTCAGTAGTCACAGCATTAAATCGTGAGTGTTGATTGAAAGTGCTGACGTACAAAAAAAAAAAAAAAAAAAATCCTAATTGATTTACTGCAGGTCAATCCAGGTCACTGCATATCACAGGTTGCAGTACGTTGCACTCCTAAGCGATTCACAGCATGCCAACCCAGGTCACTGCGGTTCACGGGTTGCAGTATCTTGCACTCCTAATCGATTAACTGCAGGTCAACCCAGGTCACTGAAGGTCACGGGTTGCATTACATTGCAGTAAACTTGGCATAGGTTTGCAGTAAAAACATTTCAAAATGTACGTACTGCATCATTATGATCACTAGTTAAAGGTGCAACGAGAGATTTCAAGTCATCCATATTTTGAGTGATATGTAGTGATTTCATATAGATTAGATGCTCAAAAGATTCCCTACCTTTATTTAGTTACAAAAACAACTTAAAATGAAAACAAAAGGCGATTTGTATATGCTTCTATTTCAATAGAAAACATAGGCTGAATTTTGTATTTGCTCCTATATGAAATTAGAAATTTCACAATTTCTGTACCAAAGAAACAGTTCTCAGCTTAATCCTTACAGATGGGGATATTTTTGATATAAAGCTTTACACCAGTGCTAAAATCAGAATTTTCACATTTTTTCAGGACACCTGTTATATGAAATCTCTCGTTGCACCTTTAAAATAACTATGTTGCAGTACTGCATTGCTTAGAGTGCATATTGCCAGTAATTACAGTAACAATTTTGACAGCCTGCATTGCAGTACTGCACTGTAATACAGTCAAATATGAACAGACTTTTAATTTATATTTGCAGAAAATATTTTGTCCAATTTAAATACATTGATTTTCATTTTTTTTTTTCAGGATATCCCTGGAGCTATAGAATTTTCCACCAAAGCACTAGAGATAAAACCCAAGTGTTTTGAGGCTTACTATGCACGGGCTAGGGCCAAGAGAGCAATCAAGTAAGTTAACTCTGTAATTGTACAAACCCTACTACAGTTCAGTATAGTGCATTTATCTTCCTCCAGTAAGTGACGTCAGTGCAATATTCAGTAGTCACAGCATTAAATCGTGAGTGTTGATTGAAAGTGCTGACGTACACACACACACACACACACACACACACACGTTTAAAGCTGGCAATTAGATGCGCGCAAAAAGGCAAAGGCAAAGGCCTGACTCAAAAACAAAAAAAATAATAATAAAAGAAGACGATGATGATAATTTATTTTGAATGGTTGTATGTAAAGCCAATGATGATAATACATACCCTTCTCCACACATAGTGTATAGTGAGTGATACCATGTATTTTCTGAGGCTCTATATCAGACAAACATTCCCTTGTCATTTTTAGCACCCATACCCAGTGCCAATATTTTGTGAGAGAATAGAAAGTGATCTTCTTTCCAGTCATCTCATTCATAAACCAGAGCAAATTTGTGGCTGAGTCCAACGGCCTTTGCCTCGGACAAGAAAGTTGTCCTTTTAATGCAAGAATTTTTGGGAAGCTGGTAGAGTATTTATTGCATATTACGATACAGTGGTTAGTAAAATTTTACAAAGCCTGCTGAGCACAATGGCCGCTGAAAGCAGACTTCACTTTTTGATGTGTAATTAAGTCTGCTACAAAAAGCATATGTGGCACTAGCTTGTGGAATTTTTCTTGGAGTTGATGGCAGGACCAAAATATTATCCATATTTTCTGTACAGGGTAAAAGATGAAAAACTTTGATTATTTTGCTAAGAAGCTGAAAAGTTAAAGGGGGATGGCCCAATTTAAGTATATAAAGTTCTCATCTTGATAGGATGGCCCCTAAACCCCATCTGTAAATTCTTGCTCCAATATTTCAATCCATTTTGATGTGAGAGCTAGAAACAATGATTTTGTAAGCCCATAGAGTACTGTGTAAAATTAATATTGGTCAACCAAAATAGAGCACATTTTCGCTTATGACTTCCAAACTAAACATCCTTTAGCCAGGGTAAATGAGAAAAATATAAGTTTTCTTCTGATACCAAATTTTGACCACTACCAGGTCAAATCGGGGGATTCTGTGGTAAGGCCATTAGCAATAGAGACATGACCCTTTAAGGGAAATGAATGCTTGTCAAAATAAAGAAATTAGACAATTGTACTTTGTTCACTGTTAATCTTTGCTGTAATTTCATTTTGCAGGCAATTTGGTCCAGCTCTTCAAGATCTTCTAGAAGCCATCAAGCTTGCTCCCAACAACCGCGAAGTACGTCGTCTCCTCGTCAGAGTCAAGGAGGAATGCAAGGAAGAGACGAGGAAACAGAAGGAGATCCAGGCACAGCAGCAGCAACAGAACAAGGAAGGGACGAAAGACGGATCGGAGGAGAAGGATCAAGGCGCTGACTCTGGTGTGCCATTGTCTCAACCGGGCAGCTCACAGTCAGAGCTGTCAGAGACTTCTCCCCCAGATGTACCCAGGGGTAATGCTCCTGTAGTTGCCCCTAAACCGGGGTCATCACAGAATAAGCTGAATGACTCTAATAAATCCTTGAACTCGGATGCTGGTAAGGATCAAGTTAACAGCAATCTTAACAACCAAAGAGAAAATCCACCGATTGCTTCAGAAGAAAAGACTGACGAGGTGGTTAGTAATGGCGACATTCCACGTCCGGCTTCCTTACAGATAGCGATGTCTCACCCGATCGAACCTCCGCCGATCAAAGCCGAAATAGCAGTTCTCCGCGCTTCTAGTCCACACGGGTTGAAGCGCCCTGCTTCACCTTTGCAGCGTTCTGCGTCACCCTTGCAGCGCACTGCTTCGCCACTTCACCGTGCTCCGTCACCCCAGCAGACTGTGACATCAAGGCCGGTAGCTCAAGTGGCATTGTCGGAAGATGTCCCAGTTCGCAATCCCTCAATGCCTCATCCAGTAGCAAAACCTCAGGGTGGCTCTCCCACACACTATGAAAATCTAAGTGGGGACTTGGCCAACAGCAGCGAATTTATCGCGACAACACAAAGTGAGGGCGCTGTGAACCCCAATGCTTTTAACAGTGCAGTGACCCCAAGATCAGTACTACCTAAACCAACCCATCCCAAACCTGTGCCGGCTAAAGTGACGGCAGAGCCGCCGCCCAAACCGGAAGTGGAAATTTCGGAGCAGGACATCCCAAGTGCCGTCGTGTTGTCTTCCCCTGTGCAGCAGCCAGAAGCTCACAAGGCGGTGACGCCGCCGATTACTAAAGAGGCCCAGCTGCATGCGGCCATGGCTTCTCGCGCCATGGAATTGCAGCAGCAGGGACTGAACCCCAGACCAAGCGTCATGCCACGGCAGACATCCCCTGCGCAGTCCAACAGTCATATTCAGCAAGAGTTTCCACGAGCCGCTGCACAACAGACCATGTTCATAGGACCAACAGCATTATGATGATAACTTGCACACATAAGTGATCTTTTGTGTGTATATTTACTAGGTTTTTATAATGTAAGTCTTGCCACATTAGCATTATTATCTATTAGCACATTGTCACTTCCAATGTACCAGTTTTTCTTAGTTTTTCTGATTTAGTCATATTCTGTTAAGCTTCAATACTGCTGTTGCTGCATAGGTTACACAGTGTATTCACCCTTTGCATGGTTCGCCATTTGCAGGTAGAGCCTCGAACTGGCATCCAATAAATTACATAGACGATGCATTCCTCTCTTGCAAGGCTTTTGGTTCTGTTTAGAGAGAATCAAACCTAATCGAACTGTTGTGTAAATCTCCCATTCATGTTTACCAGTTCAAGGCTCTCCCCACAAATGGCAAATCTGTGCAAAGAGCGAATATAGTATTATCTGGTAAATCAAAGGTCCCAGGTTTGATTCTCACAGCATGGGCTGATCCCCCCAGCTTGTTTTAAGAAAAATATTTTTCTTTTAAGTAACATTGTATAGGCGTGATAAAGCAATGTTTCATTCCAGACTGAAAAATATATGGTATAAATTGTATACAGAAATGAGTTGTTAAAAGCACCATTGAGTGTATAAATACATATTGAAAAAGCATGCAGGCATGTTTTGAAATACTTGTTTTAAAGAAATAACTATTTCCAAAGTGATTTATTTTCACAGCGTGAGCTGTTTTTTAGCATTTTAATTCCTGCATTTTATTCTTAAATAATATTTGTGTAGAAATTCCACTTCTTGGGACTGAGACAGCACATTACAAAAAGGGCTTTTAAAGTCATCATACATGTATAAGCACTGTGTATAATTAATCATCTGTGGTGTTATCCGATTCAAAGAGGATAGACTCATAGTACCCAT
Source organism: Ophioderma brevispina (assembly GCA_023653785.1). Classification (NCBI taxonomy): domain Eukaryota; kingdom Metazoa; phylum Echinodermata; class Ophiuroidea; order Amphilepidida; family Ophiodermatidae; genus Ophioderma; species Ophioderma brevispina. The sequence continues at coordinate 10,259 of JAMKCH010015634.1, forward strand.
TTGAGTTGAATATTAAATACGTCAAGCAGCATAAATTATGACTCTTTACCCAGACTTATAACTCTTTTCTTGTTTTAGAGTTATGTTCTGTCAGATATCATGTTATATTTTCACATCTGATAAGTATTTCTTTGCTTCATTAATATTGTTGGTGAGTCATCAGTTAATCCTCCGTGGATCAGATAATGGTCACATTTCACACATATCTATATTGTAATTACTCACATATATCCATCTCACAAATTGTCTTGATGACAAGCTCCAGTATGTATCTATGTGCTAATCTCAAATCCCATCATTATCTTTTAAGTTAAGAGGTAATCAAGGAAAGTTCAGTTTTTTTCAGAACCTCCATTCAAGGTTCCTATAGTCGAGTCTGAGACAAAATAAGCAACTTTTTTTCAGACATATTTAGGCATAAACAACTGGTCACCAAAGACAATACACTATGAATTACAGATAAAAGCATTGATTTTTCGCAAGTGAGCCAATCCTCCCCTTTTATAAGCAGAAATTGTCATTTTTTATTAACAATATGTTTTAGTTTTACATGAGAAAATTATGGAAGTGTGAAATTTTCACTCATTGCTACAACTTGTGATTTTTTTACTTACAAATTCTGTTTTACAGTGTCACTTACTAAAAGATAGGAGTGGGTTAAGAGGGATTGTTTTGTAGAAGATTTATTTTCATTCATTTTGTAAGTAATCGGCTCTATAAGTTTTAATTACAGCAAACTTATTTGCCACCTTTGATAGTGGACTGCTCTGGATGAGTTGCAAATTAATTTAAGATTGTTTCTCTTGGCTTTGTTTGAACAAACTCTAGCTTTTACATGCTTAAAGGTGCTTGTTCCGATTTTTGTCTATCATGTTCTCTACTTGATATGGGAGCCTGACACTTGTATACGCTGACCAACAATTACCGTTGGAAACAAACTTGCAGTTTTGATGCTAGACAGATAATGCATAGTGCAACGCCCTATTCACTACTGTGCTAATATTGATGGTTAACCACTAAAACGACAGTTTTTTCTCAGTATCTTGGGAAAGAAATGGATTTGGAAGCTGAAATTTCAGGAGGACAATGAGAAAAATATGGCCTTTCATCTGATATCAAAATTGATACTACTTACGGTTAAATCAGGGGGGTCCCAAAGACGATCGGGACAAGCACATTTAAAGGTATCAATTATAATCAGATTATAATCAGATATAAGTCTTATCTAAATGTTTTAGATTTTTAGTTTAAAAAAATATTTATTGGATAAAAATTAAGCTGAACTGATGACCAAAATATTTTCTCTATCTGGTTTGTATTGATTTAGTCGTTCATGCCTTGCAAACGTAAAAACTAGTTCCTTCCCTTCGTTGTTTCAATTCAAACTTTTATACTGCTACCAAAGGCTGAATATGAGTTACCAGTAAATATGTCAGAAATGGTTTAATCACCATGCATTGATGGTGACCTATTGTTTGTTCAGTCTCCAGTTGACTTTGACCTCAACTTGGCAGTGGCATTATGATGTGTCCCTCCATTATGATTCCCTCTGTAATATCAATTATCTTTTAGGAAAGGTAACAAGGTGAATTTAAGGATAGGCCATCAAATGCCACATGGATTGTTAATCACATATTAAAGTTCAATTTCAAGGCAAATTCAGTGTATTGTCAGAAATACTTCCAGTGTATGTTTTCCAGTGCTGGAAAAATCAATTATGTACATATGCGGTGTGAGCTACAGCACCATTGATGCTCTGGTTGATCTTGGTACCGTGACATGACCCACAGCAGACCACAGTGTACAATGTGTACAGAAAAGTAGATGCTCAGCATTGTGTGGTTGCTGTGAAAAGGTGTGCGTTGCCTGTCAATTTGAGTAATGCTACAGAATATGACCAACTTATTTGCATATTATAAACAAAAATGGTTTGGAAGTAGCGAAGGTGTGGATAACATTTTTGTTACATTAGATTTTTGTATTATTTTACCTCTTGCAACCAACAAATAATGTTTCATTTTGTTGCTAATGTCAAAAATAACTTTTTTTTCCTCCAAGTGCAGTAATTACAGAAGTAAAAAGTTACAAGGGCATATGAAATAGATGAGCTCCTTGGTAGAATTATGTAGCCACCTTGGTTGATGGCATGTTGTAATTAGTAGTTATTATTAATTATCATCTTATACCTTTTAAAATACCTTGAATTCAACCATAACCAATGCACATGAGCAAGAAAATTAATCAATGTACATCTTGGTCGTAAACATGTGAAAAAAGGTGTCTCATATTTAGTTTACCAATGGAACTTTAAAAAAATTGTGAGCCGTATTCCTGTTGATAGTTACAGGGTGTGTCTAAAGAAATTCACCATTTCGTATATGCTTTTGGGTCACATCCTGTAATTGGGAAGATATGACCTATAAAGAAATAAAAATGATATCTTTCATTACTATAAAGCACAATATTTTTTGTGTGATTTTTTTTTTTTTTTTTTTTCGATTTGGAGAGAAATATTTTTTGCTGACAACCAATCAAGTACAAATAAGAGAAATTTGATCCTCAGAAACCCTCCTTATGTCACCTTTAATTAATCTTAGGTGACAGAAGGCAGGTTCTTGTATTCTCACAATATATCTTTTGCCCTGTGAATGCCACAGAAAAAGCTTATAAAAACCACTGGTAAAACAATGTATGTTCCTTGTAAGCTAAATACGCAGTAAACCTTTTTGCCATACCAGAGCCAAAGTTGGCCTAGGGGTGTTACACACAAATCCAGAGCTTGTATCTTTTATGCAATGACTGTGTTTTGTAAATAAAACTGAATTTTGTATAATTGTACATTTTAAATGCTTGTAAATTAAATAAAAAAAGATGCATATTTGGTTTAAATGGTGACTTTATGTACCAGTACTTTCTATGACTGAGATGTAAAACATGTACAATAAGATGGGTTATAAGAAATTCCAAGGTTGGTATTCTGAAAGGGAGTCTAACTTTAGACCTGGGTTTAAACCAGGGTTAGTCCTACATGAGTGGACCTTTTTTTCCTTCCAACGTACTCTAAAAATGTGCTGTAACGGGTGAGAAAATTCCTCATGGATGGGCTGTTTCGGCCCTTCCATGAGGAATTTTCTCAGTTGTTACATTTAAGTTTCATAGTATTTTGAAAGGAAAAAGGTCCACTCATGTAGGACTAACCCTGGTTTAAACCCAGGTGTAAAGTTAGACTCCCTCTCAGAATACAAGCCCAAAAGTATCGTGAGATCTGTAAAGCTGTTTTGTGTAGTGAGGGGTGGTTCAATCCGAGGTAACTCATTCTGTGGTGTTTTTTGGTTAAGAAATTTCCCCGTGATATTTTTATGTATATTTGAATCAATGTCGGTTGCCCTCAAAATTCCTAGCGAAATTTTCTAATGTAAAAATGTCATACTTGTGTAAGTAAAGAGAGTGTTTGAAAATAGTACCCAAGTTAATGGTGGGGTTCTTAGCGATCTCACAAACTAAAACTTAAAGGTGGGTGACCCGATCAACAACCTCGTCGTCCCCCCCCCCCCACTTTACTCCATCAAAATTGAGATTTTGGTATCCGAGGAAAGTCCATATTTTTCTCATTACCTCAGCAAAATTTAGGCCCAGGACATGTTTCCTTTTGATGAATGTCTCCAAATGTGGTTGACCACAGTTATGTCCTATGGGTCAATTTAGTACACAATTTTGCTTATGTTATCGAAACGGCTGGACCGATTTAACTCAAATTTTGTAATCAGATGTTTTTGGTGATATACTTCCACGTGAAGAAGAAATCATCATGAAAAATTGGACCTTGATCAAGGTCACCCGCCTTAAACTAAGCTGCTGCTTTGTTTGGTTGTTTTTATTTTAATTTTTTAAACTTTATATTACTTTTTTTACTTCGACTCATAACATTCAGTCTGTCACATTAGAAGGATCTACTTGCATCAACATGTTTAAAGACACTCTTGGTGAATTTCTTGTCCAAAAGGTTCATGTAAAATGGATTAAAGCATCTATTCATTGAACAAAGTTGAGCATTTACAGCTTTTTAGTTTTGATCTCGACACATCCTCTCCAAATGAATTGCTACCATTGACAATATGTGTTTACTGACAGGAATAACAAATCAGACTATAGTATAGGTGTCTAGATGTTGGGTATACTCTGTAGTCCTAGCAGGGAACACATGAAGAACCTGGTAAATGGTATACACCAAAGGGAAGAATCTGGTTGTGAACTGATTCAAATACTCATGATATGGCTAGACAAAATTCATGGTTGTACACTATGTATCAAATTGGTGTGGGGCATGTTGTCCAGAACATTGGTGAAACTCTGATGCCCAGAGATGAAAGTCAGATATGTTCAAAGTTGATTTTAAAAATAGCTTGATGCCTACAAAGTCTTATAATAAACATTTTCAACCACGACTCCCTTCAGTTTGCCAAGGAGAGAGAGCACCCTATCCCAACAGGTTTACAACAAAATATAACATGGATTTATTTGTCAGATTTGATTGGGAAGATTGCTGTTCATTTTTGTTGTGAAAGGTACATTTGAATAGAGTTTTTTGTGTTGTGTTTTGTTGTTTAATTTTTTACAGATTTTATTTTTGAAAATGGATTATAGAGTGTTTATTCCAGGGATGTGAATGTATATGCCACGCAGGTGTTTTATTTCTTCACGTGTTCTTCCAGTTAATGTCCACCTGTAGATGTTTATTTTTAATTAAAGCAAATGAATAAACAGCAAGAACTGTTTATGAAATTAGGTTATGTTTTATGCTTACATTTCATGCATTCTGTTGTCATTAGAATATTTTTATTGTTGCAGCAGCAACCTTAGCCCAAACTCAAAAATCGTACTTGTTTGTCCCTCGCTAACCTAACCCCTACTATTCCTTACTGTATCACATGTTAAATTCTGCTAAATCCTGACTAGAAAGACCTAACCCAAGAGAATTACGAAAAATCAAAATGAACAGATGAAATAATTTCATGCAAGTGCATGTATACACCTTGGTCAACAATGTGAGTGGAATATACTCCATAGCTTATCTCTGTGAAATTAACCCTATATAAATATGATATTATTGAAAATGAAGGTTGTTGCAGTATAGTTATATATGTATATTCGCTTTGTCAAACCAAAACAGCCTTGTGTTAATTTAGACAAAACAAGCACACACACATATTATTTCAGTAACTTTTGTAGTTGTTACCCGACTTCATGACTTTACCAAAATTGAAATTTGTGTTAACAGAAATTAAGAAAGGTATGCATGTCATAACATCAACATGGAATAGATGTTTCAAATGTGAAATGTGTGTTCTTCCTCTGTATGTGGAATGTGTGTTCCATTTTGAATGTGGAATGCATGTTTCAGTTGGAATGAAGTGTGTTCCACCAGTAATGTACCCCTACCTCAATCAGCCTACTCCTAAAAAGAACTCAGATTTCACATCAAGAATAGTGTACTAAGTCCAAGAACATCACATTTCAGTTGACCTGGAAATGATCATAGAAGTCATTGGGTAGCATCAACATAGCTTGCTAAAATCAAGAAATTTGCCATGTCAATTTTTTTTATCGGACTCGTTTTTGAGTCCGAGTCCACTGGGGTTGAATCCAAGTCCAGCAGGTCTAAGTCTGAGTCCATGGGGCCTGAGTCCGAATCCAAGTCCTCTAAGCACGAGTCCAAGTCTGGACTTGGACTCACCGTTTGAGTCCGAGTCGGGTTGGTACATTTTGTGACCCCACTTTTTCTGCTCTCAGTTGAATTCAGCAGCCTTGACGGAATAAAGTACAGTATCCCCTGCACTTGATTCCGTCAAGGCTGCTGAATTCAACTGGGAGCAGAAAAAGTGGGGTCACAAAATGTACCAACACGTCCGAGTCCAAGTCAGGACTCGCTCCAACACTGGGTTATGGAATTAGTACATCTTGTCATTAGTGTTATGAAGGGAAGATTCCTAGCATTGTGTAGCTACATCTTCAAACCAAATGTGAAAGTAATTCAAGCCCTCTATCTGACATCACAGACCTCACTTCTAACTCACAGGAGTAAAGGTCTGATCATACTTTACCGCAGTCTGTGTTGTGGTAAGTTGTGGTGCCAATATATTGATCACTTTCATGCCACAACTTCACAATGCACCGCAAAACCAGTTAAAGTGAATTTAACTTCATTGCGGTACAGCAATCTGGTATTCTGAGAAGAGAGATTTCAATTTTCACACTAAAACACGCAGCAACGTAGATGTGGTAAAGTATGAACGGACCTTAAATGAGGATGACCCAATTGAAGTATTTAAAGTATTCATCTTGATAGAATTGCTTTTCACTCAAAAACCCCTTCTGTAAAGTTTCTCACCACTATTTCAATCTGTTTGATGTGAGACTAGAAAGGGAGTCTGCGAGCCCCATAGAGTATTGTGTCAAATTTATATTGGTCGAAACCAAAAGGAGTAATATTTTCGTCTCATAACGTCTAAACAACATCCTTTGGCCTAAGATTTTCCACAGGGTAACACTAAAAATAGTATGCTCTCTTTTAAACCAAATTTGACAACGTCCGGGGTACAATCTTGGTCGGGAGGATGCTAAAAAAGTAGCGATGGACCATGGCCCTTTTATAAGTGAAGTGCTTGGAGCACAAAAGCAGTTAAGTGATTTTTTAAAACAAAATCTGGGTGTTTTTGCCATATTATTATATATTTGTATTTCTTGACTGTCCCACATCAATTTAGGGGTAATATTGTTTTTCGGGTTAATATGTTTTTGATGATTAAATATCAAGAAGAACAATAAGTGAAAATTAAAATTAGGTGTCAATAGGTAGTTCATTACGACCGTGTGCGATTTTTAATATCATAATGGAAAATGCCATCAACAACATTAACAAAAATGCACTTAACTTTTATGTGCTCTAAGCATTTGGATATGTCCAGTAATAATTTTTGGGTATAATTTTGTGGGTTAAATAATTACATATGTAAATCGGTTAATAACACTTTACTTTTGAATGCATTTAGTCAAATGGGCTTTTCATAAGGCCAATGACTTCAAAACAGGGCTATATAGGGTAAAAATATATGTCGCATTTTTTCCTGTAATTAACTCTTAAATTAATTAATTTACCTTTAGAAGCAAACCTGAAATACATGGGAGTACATTTTGCTCGCTTTCTTGAAATGTTTTGCAGGATAAATTACAATTAAAAATCCAATTGAGTGTTAATAAGAAGCTTTGCATGCCCCAAGTTGTAATGTTTTGCCAAATTGTCACCATTGGTGTGTGCATGAGTGATGTGGTGTCAATTTTGTTCACAGTTGAATCCAATTACAATTCGTATTTGTCAAATATGAAGGGAAGTTTGTATTTTTGTGGTTGGGGGTGAACCTGTGAAAATGCCACTTTTTTAATCACTCTAACTTTTTCCCAAAATGGAAAGATGGCAGCCTTAAAGGTGAGTTACCCGATCATGGTCAACATTTTCAGGGGTTGTTTCTTTCCCTCACGTGGAGCCAATACTACTTGAAAACGTCTTATTACAAATTTTGATTTTAAATGGTCACAGCTTCGGTGGTTTGAATGTAGAAGCAAAATGTGTACCAATTGCTTATAGGAACAGTGTGTGTGGTGTGAGTTTTTGTGGTCAACCACAACTTGGGGATTTTTTTTGTCCTAATCATCAAAAGGAGGTTATTTTCCCCCGGCCTTGCAATTTCACCTGGGTATGAGAGAAGTACGAAGTTTCTTCTTATAACTCAAAATCCATTTGATATGGTAGGGGGGGGGGGGGGATAAGATTGTTGATCGTCACCCGCTTTAAAGATCATCGATTGGCAATGATTTGACCATTTTCTATATATACCACCCTATACATAGATTTTCTTTGTAACGTCTCTTATATGTGACAAATTTTAAAAATAGTGCGGAGAAGGCAATTACTATTGCTTGATGTCCACGATATGATACATTTTTAACCAATTAGAGGATATCTGATGTATAAAATATAAGTATTTCTGCATGGTTTTAGAAAAGTGAACAGTTATTTTCATTTTCGTTTTTTTTTTGCTGTTTGAAGTTACGTTGTTAAATGGAGGCCATATGAAAGTATAGTTCTTGTGTACGCCTCTGTAGCATACCAGTCCAACTTGAAGTAGGAAGTAGCACACGGAAGTATACATTGTACCGACTCAGCACACCGCGTAGGCAAAGCACAAGTCACTGCGACTGAAGGCTGTTACTTCATACTTAGACAAACCGAGAATGATGTTTTGTACAATGGGTCAACCAAATGATTATGTCCCTATCAAATTGAAATGATTGTGAGGGCATGTGAATATTCCTGTGTTGGAGCCAATCCATGAGTCGATTGTACATATTTTGAATTTATTGTATATAAAATGCGAGTTATTGGGCGGTATATAAAGTTATCAAATTGTAATTAGTATTGAGCATTTGGTATCATATTTATTTTGCGCTATATAATGCTGTTTAGAGTGCTGATTTTTTCTCCCTCTGATTTTATGATTATGCTAGATTGAAAAAAATGCTAGTCTAAGTATTTTAAAGATGATGATGATGTTGAAGATGAAGAGGATGAATTGTTACTTTAACTTGAATGAATTTGGGTGTTTAGATTGGTCTTGCTTAGCATAACTTGAATTTTTATTTCAATATAATTTTCTTTCAACTGTTGGTATAACTTTTTTTCATTTTTGATACACTATATTTGTTGTTATGTAGACAAAACAGACATGAAAATATAGTCTGCATATTTAGTGTCAATCAAAGTGTAGATTTTTATCAAAACACACATAATAATAAGGTCAAACTTAGACTCCACTAGCAGTTTTACTCTGGTTATATTACAAAATGGATTTAGCACTACATGGCCATACTCAGAAGTATATATGCCGATTTGCTGTAATGAATTTAAATTATGAATTCCAATTTCAGTATTTAGAATGTATTTTATTTATCATACTCATTACAAATTGTTATTTTTGCATATTACATAGTAGTATTAATTCTTATATACAGGTGAAAGTTCCTCTGGGAGTCATTTGAATGAGTCATTTTCCACGTAAGATTCAAGTGAGCATGCTCACTAGAATAGCAGCAATTCATTAAGGTGGTAGTCTCATGCAAATATTTGATTGGTATAGAGTTTCACCTAGTTAGAGATGTATAAGTGTATTGCCCCATTGCTACAGACAATCAACATAAGTACTGCAAAACAAATTTGTTGGTTAAAATTTGTTTTAGCATGCTCACTTGAAACTGCAAATCGTGGAATGGTTCGTGGCTAATTAGTGCATACTGCCGTGAGTTTGGCTCAAATTTCGTAAAACTTTGCCAGAAATCTGAAGTAATTGCAGGATTTATAATTAATGTAGGGATTTGATGGTTGGTAAATGTTGAGAAAGTAAACAAAATGAAGACGGGTATAATCTGGTGTGGATATTAGGATTCTGACATAAAAACTGCACATATTTTGACACTTTGCCTGTTTCAACTTCACAGGCCGAACACTAGCAGTTTTGGAATATTTCTGGAATATGAGGCGCGAGAGGTAGATATTCATAGGTGGCACTTATTTAGGGTTCGTTACCTCTCACTAGCGGACAGTTGACCTTTGGTAGTTAGTTGGACCCTCTACATACAATGCTAGGTAGGGTATACTCTCAAATGTGCGTATCACTTTTTCCAATAGGGGCCAATTTAAGTTTACACAGGGGTCAACTTTTAAAATGCCTCAATCATGTTTGAAATGAAAATGTATGCACATATTGTCAATCGAATCATAAGGATCCAAAAAAATGAGATAGTTGTTACACTTACGACCCCATTGGTTTTGGAGGTGGTTTTATAATGGTAACATGGCAAAATGTACAATCACCAAAGGTCAATTTCAAGTTGTACAGGGGTCAAACATAAAAGTAATCTGATTATATTTTAATACTTGCAAGTTATGCCTGAGTGGTTTAGAGGGAGCTAATAAAAGGTATAGTTTTGTTTATGTAAATGCTTACTTCCGGAGATAAGGGTCAAAGAAGGTACAACACAATTGGGGTTGTGACCTATGACCTATTTTGTCATATCATGGTAACTATGCATTGCAGATGGTACAACCGCTCATTACTTATTTTGAATCATTAAGCATTAGATGAACAACTTCTACATTACTTCAACAAAATATGGAGCCACTTTCCGATTTTGACAACCCCCTTGTACAAATGAAATTGACTTTTTGTACCCATATTGAGCCATTTTTAACCCATATAAATAAATAATATGATCCATAGTTGGTTATTAAATTACATATTTTTGGAATCCTTATGACTAGACGGACAATATGGCCTACCATTTTCAACATGATTGGAGCATTTTAAATAGTTTGACCCTGTGTAAACTTAAATGGCCCCTATTTGAAAAAAGTGTCACCACAATATTTGAGAGTACTATCCATACCTAGCGTCGATTACAGAGGGTCCATACTAACTACAAGGAGTGTCAAAACCTTCTTCTGTGTGAGGGGTAAACGATGATGTTTACCTGGGTCCTAGCTCTTCCACTTAGAAGGGCGATACGTGCATTAAAGGTCATATTTTTTACTTTACGATGCAAGTTTTTAGGATAATGAGAAAGTAAACTATGGTAGCATGCCAGCAAACCTCATGACTTGGATTCCAAAATCAGCAATGTACATGTAGGTTTTCTAACAGTTTTGTATCTGTACTTTTGTGTTAAAATGTTTTAAGAATGCATGCCAGAATATGATGCAGGCATGAAGCTCTGCCATCTTTATTAGTTTATCAATATCAGGGGATATACTCCAATGACCTGTGCTGGGGTACATAGATTGATAGTGTGGGAGTGAATTTCCTCCAAAATATTTATTCAGGTTCACATTTTGACCTCTCTCAGTTTGCCTTCCATTGAAATTACTTTCATTGTTGATTCCTTCCTTTATTACTTTTATTTTGCCAGCGTTTATTTTTCTTCAACTTTGCCCCCCCTCGCTCTTTTTGTAATTGCCTGCAATTGTGGGGATATTTCAGACATTCTTCTGAAGGGCGATGCTAGCAAAAGATTTCATGTGCTACGTATGACATCATTTCATAATGTTGAGTTGTTACTACAATGTAAAGTCCAAGATAAGAAATGATGTTGCATTAGAGAACAATCTATCTACAATTGGCAGCATTCTGTCCATGGTTTGTAGCTTGTTTCAGACTATTGATCCTATTCAATCTAAAACTCATATGAAGTAAATAAAGAGCTGTTATAGAGAAGCCTGGAGTAGAAGACTTAAGGTGGGTTAATACTTCATCGACAGACGTCTGCAGACGTAGCCTTTCAAACATGCTCTTTATGTAATGCGTATGTTGATGCATCGGGCGCGTAAAGCATGTTCAAAAGGAATAGCGTCAGCCAATGTCTACTGATAAAGTATGAACTCACATATATTGCTTGGTTGAGTTTTTGACCTACATTATTGGTCCAGGACCACATGGTGAGTCAATACTTTGGCAGTTCTTTCGAAACATGTTTCGTGCACCGGATGCATGAACATAGCGTTACATAAACAGAATGTTCAAAAGGCTAGGGTGTCTGCAGATGTCTGCCGATGAAAGTATGAATACCCACCTTAAGATAAAGAATGGTCACACAGTGGCGCTCTTCATGAGTATGGGTGTAGATTAATACTGTAACTTTGGGTGGCTTGGATTGTGTAGCAGGCAGCTATCGTCGATGCTCTTGAAATCTGTAGGGTGCTGTTTCGAACCTGTTAAGAGACAGAGAGAGCAAAATAGCAGATAGCAACAATGGATAGCTGCCGTATGAGTTTAATGTCCAAAATCCTGGTGCTTCTGGACCATAATAAATGTGACTCATCACATCAAAACCTACCAGTTGTCGGGAATTTGGCATTTCAATATATTATGTAAATTAGCATGAACAAAACAAAGAAAAATAAAAAGAATTAACACCATTTTCCCATAAAATGGTAATGCTACACCCCAATTACACATGCAGCAGGTATCATTTTTAAAGCTGATATTATGGGCTTTTGATGCAAACAAATCTCAACTTGAACCTTGCGACAACTGCAGCTTTTGATGTGATGGGTCACAAAATGTAGGAAATACTGAGATGTGCATTTTCAATCTAATAATTTACAAGAGCGGGGTGTGGTATTATGTCCTATTGTATCTCTCCTTATCATGAAAAAATTTGTCAAGCTATATATTGATAAATTGATGAGTTGAATTTTTTTTAAACAGATGATTTTTAAGATAGTAGTATTTGGATGACTTTTCTTGCTTTCCAACTATCCTGAGATTTGTTGTGATGTTTAAAAAAACAACTCTATGATCAGTCTGATCAGTAATAAAAAAGCCCTATACTTTGGGGAAAGAGGTGGTAATATGTATTTATGAAGTGTTAACTTCAATAATTTGAATTTTCATTTATACTATCTGTGAAGCATGGCAATCGCAATGGACAGTGTCGGAAAAACATATCCACTTGGCCGGATTCATTTCCATTCAATTGGTTATGGTGCTGTGCTAGTAGTACAACAGGTTGTTGGTTCGAATCTAGTCAAGTGTGCATGGTTTATTTTCAGCACAGAAAAATAAATGAAAATTCACATTGTCTGGTTGGGAGGAGAACTAGTAATTAAAATTTCAAATCAAATATCAAAATAGTTTGCTGGTGACATTCCCTCACTTTACACTTTTTTTAAGTGCAACTAAAAATATCCTTCATATTTGTTTTTTTTAAAATCCCATCAGCTGCATCACAAGGATCACATAATCACTGTGAATCTTGTCCATTTTTAATGCAAAATTATTTTAGTGGTTCATAACATGGGAACGTTTGTTGATAACCAACCAAGGCTGATATTCTGAAAGAGGAGGAATAAATTTAGAGCTGGGTTTAAAACCAGGGTTAGTCCTACATGAGGGACATTTTTCCCTTCAAATAGGTGAGTTAAAGTAATGGGTGAGAAATCTCTCATGGATGGGTGCGAACGGCCCCTCCATGAGGAATTTTCTCACCCATTACAGCACATTTTTAGATTATGTTGGAAGAAAAAGGCCACTCATGTAGGACTAAACCCTGGTTGAAACCCAAATCTAAGTTAGATTCCCTTTCAGACTACCAGCATTCTAATGCTTAATTATATCACACCAAATGTAGAGAGGATCACCAATGTATTGGAGAAAGTGTGTTTTTTATAATGTTAAATTTAATTATAAACATGCATAAAACTTGTAATTTTCAATAAACACATTATGTGTGATCTGAATATTGTGAACTATACAAGTGTTGACAGGAATTATCCCAAATGGGAAATTAAATATATTATGCCAGCACAAGTGAAAAAGGTTTTGCGTGTGTGTTCATGGCTTACAGTTTCTCTAGTTCTAAAATATACTGATTGTTTGTAAGAACACTCGCCTCTATTTTTGTCTCGCCTGAACTGTGTTAGGGAGAGACTTTAGTAATCAATTTTCTGTCTGTCTGTTGTCTGTCTGTCTGTTTCTGTTGTCTGTCTGTCATGCTGTCTGTCTGACTGACGTCCGTGTTCACAGGCTTGGGTACGATTTATATGGAGTCCGTAAGGGCTATGATGATTTGTAACTGGGTGGAAAGAAGCGGGGCCACGAGTTCTCGACCTGATTAGATTTTGGGCGTTAAATAAAATATGCTAATTAGGATCTAAATTTGCATATGAACGAACATTTTCCCGCAAGGCTTGTGTACAAGTTTTATGGAGTTCCGATAAGGCGTATAATGATGTAATTGGTGGAAAAGAGCGGGCTGGAGAGTTCTCGAACTGCTTAGATTTCGGGCGTATTTCGGGCAAATTAAGTATGCAATATGAGCTAATTAATATGCAAAATAACGCGTAATGCTATAATGTGAACGGTTACATTGGACACGGAAAAAAAATTCCTTCACTGCATTGAAAGCCTATCCTGGTGCGCACTTTTTTCCAATTTGAGCGTGTGTGGATACAATGCGGCTAGGTATGAAAATGAGCTAATTAAAGATGCGTAATTCGTATTCTCGGAAACCGTACATCGGATAGGCAAAATTCCTTCGCTGCATGAAAGAATACCGATGCAAGCTTTTTGGGTGAATCATAATTGGTCAAGTGCATGGGGCCGTATTTAAAGGGCATCTTGTGAGACCAATTGACTAATTAAATATGAGTTATTGCTGTACACTGAAATGGTTAAATTGGATACACAAAATAACTTCGCTACATGAGACTTCTATGCCGTAATATTTTTTGTCACGGAATCAACATTTTGCGCGTCAAGTGCAAGGGATCAATTAAAGGGGCAGTTGATGCAAATTGATCTAATTAAATATGCGTAATGACTGTATCGCATTAAATGGTACATTGGAATATGCAAAATGCATTCGACTACATGAGACTAATATATGGTAACATCTTTTGTGTGAATAATAATTGTGGTCAAGATGCATGTGGGCCATAAAGGGGGCATTCTTTGATTATTTTAAAATTGCACTAAGCTAAATGCTTGGTCCATTTCAACCAAATTTTCTCAGGTTGTCAATGGGTCAGTGTGAAATTACTCTCCTTCAAAAAGAATTGGATTCAGGCGTTTGTTTTCCTTGCAATAAATTAGGTAGCATGTGTGTATTTTGGCAGTATATGGCTGTGTGTGATTGGTGGTGTACCAAAAACAGGTGTTACAAAACAAGAAGACTTATCAAAAAGGGGGAGTACACACAACAAAGGTATTAACATCAATCTATATAGCTAGATCAGTGCCCATGTGTTTCAGTGATTGAAATGGTTTTTATACTTATCGGTCAGTCTTTTGGGTGCCGCCTGTTTACATCTTGGAATGTGAATATACGCAAAAATGGCATTTCACCACTTTCTGGATCCCGTAGGCGACTCAAATTTTAAATGTGGCACATGATTTTTTCAAAAATGTGTTGCCAAATTGAATAATTTTCATATTTTTTACTAAATTTAGAGAAGAATGTAAGGGACATTTCATGACTTTTCATGTTAATATATATACAATGAAAAATGTGTGGCCCTGGGGTGGTGTCAAATGAAAGAGCAGGAAATAAGAATACTATAAATGCAAACCCGGGGTGCTTTAAATTCTAACCATCTCTTGGTTATGATTATGTTGGGGGACATTTCAAGATTAATATCTCCCAAACGGAGATGTTGTGACCTCTATGGTGTATCAAATGAAAGAGTGAGAGTACTAGAATACATAATGCAAACCCGGGGGTGCTTGATGCTTAATCTCGTAACATGCTCTACTGTGCTCATGTGGGGGACTTTTCAAGATTAATATTCACTAATGGAAAAATGTTGTGACCCTAGGGTGTGTCAAATAAAGCGTGAGAGTATAAGAATACTTATCAAAATGCAAACCGGGGGGTGGTACTCCTAAACATCTTATTTATGATCTTGTTGAGGACTTCTCAATGATTATTAATATCTAAACAATGGAAAAATGTTTGGGAACCTGGGGTGGTGTTCAAATGAAAAGACAAGGAAGTAACGAATACTATAATGCAAAAACCAGGGGTGCTACTCTAAAATCTCTGACTTACGCCGTGGGGGGGGGGGGTTCCAACTTGCAAGATGAATATTCAAAATGGAAATGTTGTACACCTAGGGTGGTGTCAAATGAATAGTGGGAAGTAAACTAGTTAAGAAATTGGAGTTTAACTGGTTGCACAACTTTTTTGGGGAAACCTGGACTCGCACAGGTGCACTCTGGGTGTGCTGCTTTTGTCTTAAAATTAGCAGCGAAAGAAGGCGATGACTGTGGTTTGCGAACCGCCTTGTTTCAATTGATTAAAACCATCCATTGCATGTGTCCAAGGTCATCATGGGGTAAATATAATGATCAAATTTGTTTCTAATTGATGTCAAAATTGTTCTTATGGGGTGTTACAAACAAGATATCCAGATACTTTATTTAATCAGCTCAAAGGTAACTGGATTCCCCAATGGCCCCTATTCAATATTCCTCATTATGGATAAAATGCAAACCAAATACAATTTTTTAAAGTACATCGAAAACATGAAGGGAATTTAGCCCCCTTTGAGAAGAATATGCACATTCTAAACAAAAAAAAAAATGGTCGCAGGATGACCTTGAACCATTTTAAGCCTACTGTCTGTTAAAAATTGACCCTAGATGACAAACCAGTCTTATGGGGTTCATCTGGTCAATCGATTGAAAAATATCTAGAAACATTTTCAAATTTAAACCCTTATTAATGACCCCATTCCCTATCTCAGAAGTGCGGGATGACAACGTTGCACCAGATTTGGAAATCAGACGGTCAATGTTGCCTAGAAACCAATCAACCATTTTGTGCAGACTGGTGCAAAGTCATATGAAAGGTTCCTATGGGGTCTGGCCGATTCACTATAACCTATTAGATCCAGGGGGGGCGGATCCAGGAATTCTCAATGGGGGGGGGGGGGGGTGCGTCACTATTCACTTTTAAAATGTTAAAATGGGTAGAACCAATTTTTTTTCACTTGGTTCGAAATTTGAAGAGTGGGGGGAGTGCGACGCCTATATTTTTTCAAAGACAAAGAGGACCCACCAAAGAAGAAGTACAAGAAGAGTACCCCCCTCCCCTATGCTCTAGAATTTCAAACCGAGTTTAACAAATTGGGTCTACCCGGCGAGCGCAGCGAGTGGGAAAAATTTACAAATTGTGTCGCAAGGGGCGCCCACACACAAAAAGAATTTCCTAGAATAAGGGCGCCCTGTGCCGCAAAAGGCATTTTTCTACAACTACAAGGCGCCCGGCGCCCTTGGCCTCTTGCAAAAAAATAGGGGGCGCGGCCGGGTGCGCCCCCCCCCCCTAAATCCACCTAGGAGATCTATTGACTAAAATTAGAATTTGCTCCTCCATGGTTCAAAAGAACCATGACAATACCAGGTTCTTTGGAGATGTGTTAAGCAGCCAGTCCCATGGACAGAGTCATCTCTGCAATTCATATCAAGTCAGATTCAAAAGGTGTTGTAGAGTGAGTACCATGGCTGTCCCAATTCATATAGGAATGGACTCCTCAACAGAAGAAAGTTTCATCTGCAGACTTTTGGGGTTATACTAGAAACGTGGTCCAAATATTTAAAATCAAATAGAGTTTGGTGAAAAACTAACGTTAAACATTAAACTACGAGGTTATTATCTGAATCCCAATAAGTTGGAAACTACCCCCATACCCTATTTATTTACATTCAATGGAGAAAAAACACAGGCAACATGGCTTGACACTGTCTCCTTCCTTCAGGTCCCGTGACTCTCTCCGCCCGCTTCGAAGTGTTCATTCATTTCAGCGAAATTTACACAACAGTTGCTGTCTTGCCAAAATAGTTATCTATGCTCGCCTACGACCAAATAAAACAGTGTCAAGTCATCGCAATTGCACGCATCACGCAAAAGGGTCCCAAAATAAGCACCAAAATTAGTTCTGTGTTTTGGCGGATGATGTTGGAGTTGTAAGCGGGGTCGGTGATGTGGTAACTTATGGACTCGCACAGGTGCACTCTGGTGTGCTGCTTTTTGTCTTACAATTAAGCGCGAAAGCAGGCGAGACTTGTGGTTCGAGAACCGCCTTGTTTCAATTGATAAAACCACCCTTGCATGCTGTCCAAGGTCATCATGGGGTAAATATAATATCAAATTTGTTTCTAATTGATTTCAAATTGTTCTTATGGGCATGTTACAACAAGATATATACAGATACTTTATGTAATCAGCTCAAAGGTATCTAGCAGAGGCTCGAGTACTGATTCCCCCATAGGCCCTATCAATATTTCCCTCATTATTGTGCATCAAATGTCAAACAAATACATATTTATTTTACATTACTATCGAACAACATGAAGAATTTAAGCCCACTTTGAGAAGAATCTGCACATTCTAAAAAAAATTGTCGCAGGATGACCTTGAACCATTTTAAGCCTACTGTGTTAAAATTGACCTAGATAGAGCAAACCATTCTTATGTTCATCTGGTCCTATCGATTGAAAAATATCTAGAAACATTTTCAAAATTTTAACCCTTATTAATTGACCCCCTTCCCTATCTCAGAATGTTGAGGGATGACAAAGTTGCACCAAGATTTGGAATCAGCAGGTCAATGTTGCCTAGAAACCATCAAACCATTTTGTGCAAGGTCATATGCAAGGTCCTATGGGGTCTGCCGCTGCACTATAACCTATAGATCCAGGGGCGGATCCAGGAATTCTCAATGGGGGGGGGGGAAAAAAAAAAAAAAAAAAAAAAAAAAAAAAAAAAAAAAAAAAAACACTTGGTTCAAAATTCTGAAGAGTGGGGGGAGTGCCGACGCCTATATTTTTTCAAAGCACCAGAGGACCAAACAACATAACAAAGAAGAGTACCCCCCTCCCCTCTCTGCTCTTCAGAATTTCAAACCGAGTTTAACAAATTGGGTCTACCCGGCGAGCGCAGCGAGTGGGAAAATTTTACAAATTGTGTCGGCAAGGACGCCCACAAACACAAAAGGTAATTTTCCTAGATATACAGGGCGCCCTGTGCGGCAAAAGGAATTTTTCTACATCTACAAGGCGCCCGGCGCCCTTTGCTCTGCAAAAAATAGGGGGGCGCGTGCCGGGTGTGCCCCCCCCCCCCTAAATCCGCCTATGAGATCTATTGACTAAAATTAGAATTTGCTCCTCCATGGTTCAAAAGAACCATGACAATACCAGGTTTTTTGGAGATGTGTTAAGCAGCCAGTCCCATGTACAGAGTCATCTCTGCAATTCATATCACAGTCATATTCAAAAGGTGTAGATTGATTACCATGGCTGTCCCAATTCCATCCTAAGGAATGGACTCCTCAACAGAAGAAAGTTTCATCTGCAGACTTTCTGGGGTTATCTAGAACGTTGTCCAAATATTTAAAACCAAATAGAGCTTTAGGTGAACTAAAACGGTAACATTAAATATAGGTTATTTTCTGAAACTCCCCAATAAGTTGGAACGATACTATCATTTACATTTCAATGGAAAAACACAGGCAACATGGCTTGACACTGTCTCCTTCCTTCAGGTCCCGTAACTCTCGTCCGCCCGCTTCGAAGTGTTCATCATCAAGCGAAATTTCACCACATTTGCTGCTCTTGCCAAAATCGTATGCTCGCCTACGACAAATAAAACAGTTCAAGTCATCGCAATTGGCACGCATTCACGCAAAGTCCCAAATCATCACAAAATTAGTTTCTGTGTATTTGGCGGATTGAGTTGGGGTGGAGTTGAAGTCGTGGTGGGGGATTGTGGTAACTTCTGGTTCAAAGTCAAATATCTATCATTGATATCAGCGACATCTGTCATTCGTGGGGTGTTGTTGTATTCTGGCGGTTTGTGGTGTTTATTGAGCAGTGGTTGCGCGACTATTTGAACATCTCAGTTGGTTTCAATGTAAAGCTTTCATCGTCATTTGTAATCACAGTAGGTTTAGATTTGTGGCGATGGGCTATCAATGTTGATAATGGTCGCACAAAACTTTATTTTGACTCTCTGTAAAAAACATTGAGAACAAGAATACAATTATAGTGGGGTTATAAATGAGAATCCCGTTATGCGACGTTTGGGAAGGAAGGTTTGAAGATGTTTTTCTGTAGTTTGCCGAGGCTGATGAATCAGAATTTTTTGGGTCCAACCTCAGGAAATGTGCGGGAGGAACATTGCAAAATTAAGGGTTAAAATTAAGTACAGGGTATATATGAAATCAAGTCAAATTGTGTTGAAATGTACCACCAATAGGTTTGTCTCACTCTAAGAAATCCAACATATGTTTGTCTCACTCTTTAGAATAAAAAAGGTATAGTTTGTCTAGGTTACAACCTTAGTTAAACAGGCTTATATGTATAGTCCGACGAAGAAATACACCACGACGTGGAAAAAAAAAATGTTATTGAGCGGATTTTTTCACCAGACAGGCAGAAATACATATATAACAACATATCCAAAATCCCCATGAAATCCCCTTTGGGGAAAATTTTGTATCAGGAGGCCGCAAAATAGCTGACAGGCATATGAATTAGCTATATCCTGGACTTATCAAGTGAGATGTTTTGATTGATTTAGGTCTATCTAAATTTATCCATGTTTATTTTGATGCTGAAATTCAAAATACCCGCCATTACATATAATTTGCTTTATCTCAAATTCACAAAACAAGGAAAGAGGGGATAAGAAACAAACAAATAAAATATATCTAAATAAATATATATAGCGAATACAAAATGACAAGAAAAAATAAGTATATTAATGAATAAATAAGTGAATAATAATAGCTATAAATAAATAAAGAGGAATTTTGTTAAAGGGATGGGTACAAAAAAGCGGAACCTGAACCGGAACACGATATTGCCATGCACATAGTAAAAAACCGTTTACAATCTATTGTGCTACCCCATCTTGATATTTAACATAGTTTGGGGAAATTGCGGTCTCACTATTGCAAATCGTATCCAAACAATTCAAAATAGGGCAGCTCGCATTATGTGTGGTGCAACATGGGACACACCCATGCTGATGTTCTTAATTAACTTAATGGCTTCCACTTGCAAATAGGCCAAGTTTTTAACTGCAATATATTAACATAAAAGTTTTCATAAACTGTCACCATTCTGTCTTAATGATATTTTTTTTCATGCCATAATAACAAGCTATTATTTTCGCAGAAGTAAATACAAATTCACATTCCTAAACCAAGAACTGATTATAAAAAACGCCGTATTTCTTACCGTGGTGCAACTGAATGGAACAAATTAGATTTATGAAATTAACAGAGATCATCTTCTCCTAAAACATTTTTAAAATTTTCAATTTTAAGTTTTTTTCAACAAACCAATTTTTGTCGGCTCACTTTTTTCACAATTTTACCAATACTGCTTTTACATATGTACATGTACATTACCCAATTACACCATGCCAAGTTTACATGTACCTTGGTTTTAACCATGTATGTTTATATATGTATATATTTTGCCTCACGGCCTCAGTGAAAAGCAACTCTGTTGATTGTGTTCCGTGAATAAATAAAGCTTGATGATGATGATGATGTAATAGGAAGTCCTTTTGAGGTGTTTTCACACCCAAATGTTATTTCTCCCAATTTCTGGATTCATCTTTTATATATTTCTTTCACACTCCAGTTTCTATTTCTGGTACTTGGTTGTAAAAATAGAAATATATATGGCCTATTTCTATGCACATTTCTGGCAAGACGTACTTGTGTAGGCCTATAATTAACCATGCGTTTATGTGAAAAGTATACGAAAACTGCATTATACTAAACTTTTTAAATCATTCTTTCGAATGAGTATTATGTTGAGCGGCGTACTGGTTCTCATTGTGCAGTTTTGGGAAATTGCTTTCTGATTAAGTTCAAATAACATAACACCCAAGACATTCTTTCGAATAGACTAAAGATGAACTAAAATTACTACTATTTGGTAATTAGAACAATCCCTTTTCGGGATTATTGCCTTTAAACAACCCTCCTATATATGGGACAGTTTGACCGAGCTTCCTTGCAGGATACTGCAAAGGAAAGTATATGTCAGTGAGAAGATAATTATATGTAATGGCAGCAAATTGGCAGCCATTTGGATTTTTAACTTAAGGAAAACATCAATGATTTAGATTTAAACAAAAACTGAATTCTTTGAACCTCAAAACATTCAAAAACATGAGATATAGCTAATTATATAAAATGGAGGCCATTTTGGATTTTGGCGTGAAGGAAGTCATCAGTGATTTAGATTTGTACATGATTGGATTCTTTGACCCCAAAAATATATTCAAAAACACTAAAATCATCAACATCTACTTTAAACGCGGAGATATAGCTAATATGGCGGCCATCTTGGATACAATGTTTTCCCCAAGGGGGATTTATGGGGATTTTGGATATGTTGTTGTATGATGCTTATCTGGTGCAAAAATCAGCTCAATAACAATTTTTTCCGGGTCAAAAACCCCAGGGACCACACTACTACAGCTGCAGCTCTGATAATGTTCATGGTCATTCTGGGGCAAAATTTATCCAATGCTCAGATTTTGTTGAAATTGGTGTTGCGTTATTGCTCTGATCATACTGAAGCAGAATATGCATTTTATTTCTTTGAGTGATAGCTCTGTATACAATTTTGAGGTCAATTTTGGTGACCCCTATAGACCATGTAGAATCTTATTACATTTTGCCCACTAATTAAGCAACCAAATGCCAAACATTGTAAAATAGGGCAACCCAAACAATTTGACACCAGTTTGACACCAGTTTCAACAAAATCGGTGCGCTGGGTAAGTTTGGATTTTAGAAAAGAACTCTGAAATGATGTAACTATTGAATCTTGATGAACCTTTTCAACGATACTAGGTAAGTTTTATCCCAGGATGACCTTGAACCATAAATAGGTTGTACCTGTTCAACTAAAAGTCGGAACGTAGATAAACTATACCTTTTTTAATCCTTATAATGAGACCAATGTGTTTGAGTACACACAATTTGACTTGATTTCAAATTTACCTCTGTACTAATTTCACCACTTTTTTTACAATGTTTCCCGCATTTCCCAGAGGTTGGACCTAAAAATTATGATTTAGTGCCCTTCAAACTATAGAAAAACATCTTCAAACTTCAAGAATAGTATTCTCATTTATCCCCCCTATATGTCATTATGGATTTTCCCGAAATAAAACCAAAAGGTGATCATAAGTAACACTTAACTGTCATTATTTAGTGTTAGTGTCATTTCCGTAAAATTATATCACATTTTGTTTTCCTGACTATAGTCCAGTTAACATCCTCTTTTGTTGCCTGTGAATCCATTCCTGCGAATCGTTATGGCCCATAGTATTAAAACTCTAACAGATACAATTGCCCAGTGTGTAACAGTCAGGCCGACATATTTCAAGATACCAGGCGCTAACATGTTTACAAACATTGCTGTTAACTGGTCTATAGGGCAAGATTGCAGTAATAAGAACATCAACCAAATAACTTATAAGGTGGAGCCCCTCTTCTTTATTTATGGATTTTCATTATCCTATCAGATTTTCTTGCTTTGTTCTTTTGTATTCTAGCGATCAGTTTGTCAAGATAAAATATGGGTCAACTTATACTTGCAAGCTTTCCATTTTTTAAAAATCTTTTCAAGTCTTATTCTCTTGATTTTTTTTTTGTATTTTGCCAAACTTGATCTTTGTTAAACTTCCATTTTATGTTGTGTTTCCTTTATTTTTATTATCTACTTTTTATATTATTATGACTAATTTTTAAACTTCATTTCCATTTTTTTTCTCTCGTGCCTTCTTTCATCTGTAATTCAATTTGAATCCTTTTTTATTTCATTTTGTTCCAATTCTTTCTTTCCATGCTTGAATTTGTTCTACAGTGATTTATTTTTCTCCGAGGCTTTATTCAACCTTTCTTCATCATTTTGGCTTTATTTGGTTTTCATTTACTTCCATCTTCCTTTCCTTTTCTTCATGTATTTCTCTTACAAGTTTCTTTTACTTTTGTATTGTAATTCAATTTTGTGTTATGCCTTTCCATCGTTTCTCTTGCCTGCGCCTTCTTTCTATTTTTTTATTCAGTCATTTTTGGTTCTGGTCTTCTTCTCCTTTTTATTTCTTCTTTTATTCTTTCTAATATTGTTTTTTTTCCCTTTCGTCTAGCTTTTTTTTCTCTTCCTCGCTTTGGTATAGCCTTTTTCCTTTCTTCCCTTATAATCGTGCACAATTAATCATCTGCGGTCCCCCCCGATGTCTGTTTCACTTCAGCATTTTCGAACTTGGGCAAAAGCGATGTGCCCGGAGGCCCCGTTAAGGTAATGCATCTCAAACAGATAAGGATGCTCAACATGAGTGCTCAAGGCACACACGGAATCAAGACTATCAAATAGCAACGCTTAAGCTAATGATCCTCATAAGTGTTCCAGCCCAGGGCTCATGAGTTGAAAACAATAATACTAACATATTTATTTATATATTTTATAACTGCCATGACAATCCTGGAAGTTTTCTGGTATTTTAAAGCTCCATGGTCCGATCGCTAATAGCCTCGTCCCCGGTACCCCAGATTTTACCGGAACTGGTCAAAATTTTGATATTTGAAGAAAGCTACTATTTTTCATATTTACCCTGTGAGATCTTAGGGCTAAAGGATATTTTGTTTGGAGGCTGTGAGCAAAACTGTGCCCCATTTTGGTCGACCAATATTAATTTCACACAGTACTTTATGAGGCTTATAAAGTCGCGTTTTTAGCTCTCAAAGTTTATTTATTAATCCGCAGAGCATAAAATGAAATGTTAGTATATAAACAAAACGATCAAAAATATACCAATCCCGATACGAAAGCAAGTTTTCAAACTGTAAAAATTGCCACATTCCAAATATGGTATTTGAAGTAGCAATAGGGAAGCATGTCCCTTTAATACGAACCTGTTTTGTATGAATCATTTGCCGGAATTAATGTTTCAATGGTTTTCCGTTCTATGTTGCTTTGCGGTTCAACTTGGCATGTGTATAAAATTATACTCATGCGGGGAAAAGATCCCTGTCCGAAACCGGGATCCGAAATTGAGATCTATAATAGAAGTAAGAATGATTTAATACAATGGTTTCAGAACATATCCTGACGGGGTCTTCTCGTTATTCCGAAGGTTCATCGTTCCGAAGGTTCGTTATTCCGGAGGTTCGTTTTCCGAACACGCGTTTTAGCATTCGCTTTTCCGAATCCTTAAAAAGGTTCGGTATTCGGAAAATGGGGTTCGCTATTCTGAATCTTAAAAAGGGTTCACTATTCCCAATTTTAAAAGGGGCTCGTTATTCCGAATCTTAAAAAGGGTTCGCTATTCCAAGTCTTTAAAACGGTTCGCAATTCCGAATCTAAAAAAGGTTCGGTATTCCGAAACCAAATACCGTGTTCGTTATTCCGAATTTCAAAAGGGGTTCGCTATTCCGAATTTTGTTTTTCACATTGGAGTAATGAATTATTAGATTCTTTGTGCCTTAAAGATATGTTTTAACACTTTTATTTGTATTTCAAACTTGTCTGGATGCAAAGTTATGATAAAAATGAAAAATGGCGGCCATGATTTAATGTTAACATGCCTACCAAAAAATCACATGAACCACGTAAAAAATGTGCCGAAACAGAGAAAACTTAGGTTTGTATTTTTTCCAAAATGTGAAATAATAATAAAAAATACTACATAATAAATAGTGGTGCTAATTTTCTTGGCATCATCGGCTTCAAAGCATCCACAGGGCCTATATTTAATCATGTCCGTTGCCCCAATGTGAAAAACAAAATTCGGAATAGCGAACCTATTATGAAATTCGGAATAACAAACACGCTGTTTGGTTTCGGAATACCGAACCTTTTTCAAGTATTCGGAATAACGAACCTTATTTGAGATTCGGAATTGCGAACCCTTTTTAGGATTCGGAATGGCGAACCATTTTAAGGTTTCGGAATAGCGAACCCTTTTTAAGATTCGGAATATCGAACCTTCGGAGTAATGAACCTTCGGAATAACCAACTTCGGAAGCCTGCCTTTTGCATGGTGCCACCAGTAATATACAGATATGGTTTATGCCTGAAAATCGTGGGAGCTCAGATTTAGGCCTCGTCCTTATTTTGCGTATTATCATCCGGCGGTGGCGGCCAGATATCCCAAATAAAGACTTCATTTTTGGTTTAAACACACACAACTCGAACTTGACGAAAATGCATATTTTTGTTTATGTTTCAGCATTTTTTTCTTATTCGAAACCGTTGGAGCGCGAATAATAAGCTGCCCTTGAGGTTAGTGAGGGCGACCTGCTCCTGGAGCATGGGGTGGGGGGGGGGTGGTGGTCAAAACCTACGCGTGCGTATAAACGTACACTCATGACCGGCGTTGGAGGAGATATGGTCCCACCGGTCTCACAGTCCGCATACAATGGTGAACAATCGGCAATCGATTCAGTTGACTCTTCACGCCAAAGAGGGTTCTCATATGTTTTGCCGACCACAAAGAAAACATAAGTACAACAATATAAAGCAATGCTGCCTCCCTTCTTCCACATACTGTGGGTGCCGCTTTGCATAGACACTATCGGTAGTGTAGACAAATGGATGTAGGTGTTAGAGGTGGCCAGGTTTAATGAATAGTGTACCTGGATCATTGTGCTCATATAATCTCTTTTCTCATAATCCATGCGCGCTTAGGTGAAAAGATGTATTCATTGAGGCGTTTATTAAATCAAGAAGACTGACGTGTCATTTCATTCGTGGATGTGGCCATGGGAGTACAAAATTTAACCACCCAATAGGACCCAACATCCAACAACGATATTTTGGCGGATTTTTGGTATCGAATTGACATTATGTGTGTATACAAGCACCCCAACTAATAATTATTCCGTGCAATATTCAAAATTCAGCGCCCAGCACGGACGACTGGTTTGAATGGGCTTCACCCCCCTTGCTTCAACGCAACATTGGGTTCACGCTTTATTCCGTTGTCGTCTATGGAGCCCGGACTGTTGGCTCCGCCGGACCTCATATCTCCTTTTACACCGGCCCACATCAAGCACCCCAATGGTGTTTTGGTTTGCAGTCTGTATTTGCTGTACCTATTTTGATTTTGAATTTTTTCTGAACACTGTATCCATTGGTGGTACCGGCGAAGTCTGGAATCATAAGTTCATCTGGTATAACTTCGCCTTTCTTTGCAGCGATAGCGACCGGTCGTTCAAAAGTCCTGCGCCAGTACGAGCCTGACATTGTCCATACAATCCAGAGGGGTGAACCGTTCTCATTGGCACCTTCTGACCTGATTGGATATTGCAAAGCAAGTTCCCTGCGTTTAGAGCAAGACGGGGGCCCACCATGGGTGCTAGAAGCGCGGGAACCATGGTTGTCTGGGCTCACAAGGGGCTACAAGAAAAATCAGACAGTTGCTGGAACGAGAAGCCTCTCCAGCCCCCTCTTTATTAATACTATTGGAGGAAGGCAACAACCGATCAGATTGGACAGTCTACAGTTATTAGGCGTCTTGTCCGCTGCCTGGGAATCCTTGCTCCAAGATAATACAGTTAAGTTGATGATCTCGAGCTGATGCGAACAGATCGGCCCGGGGACAATCCTGAGAAAAGATTCCTCGACACTGATCTTCATCACTCTTCAATGTCGAGGGTGAGATTGTGGACCCCCCAACAAGCATCGCTAGCCGTTGTCCTCCCCTGGAAGGTACCCAGAGAGATTTTCCCGTTTGTGACACCCAATGTTGACCGTCCTCTTGTGAGTAGGGTACGGCTTTTCGTACCCCCTCCTTGGTCAGATACATTAATACTGTCATGATGACAGAAATTTTCCCTTGACCAGGGATGTAGCCGGA
Source organism: Ophioderma brevispina (assembly GCA_023653785.1). Lineage (NCBI taxonomy): Eukaryota > Metazoa > Echinodermata > Ophiuroidea > Amphilepidida > Ophiodermatidae > Ophioderma > Ophioderma brevispina. Next base: position 37,754 of record JAMKCH010015634.1, read on the forward strand.
CCAGAGCCAGAAACACTGCCCACATTTCTAGATGGGTTGGTGAGCCTGAACTGTGGACCAAAGGTCGGATAACCTGCGGTCGGGGAAACGAGCTTCCCATCCCCTTTTTCGACGCGTCTGTTATTAAAACCAAGGTTAGCTGTGGTTTGGGAAATGGAACCCCACCTTCAGATGGGGTGGATGCGCCCACCATCTGAGAACTGGGAGTAGTCTCAGAGAGACTGGAATCTTCAAGGACAGCGGGTGGTGGCGTGATCGGTAGTGATCTTCATAGGATTCACACCAGTAAATTACATGAGAAACAGGTAAGCCAGCTCCCGACAAAAGAGAAATAAATAAAAGTCAATGAGGTGGGGTTTTTTTGGTGACCATCTCCTACTTATACCACGACAACTGAGAGAACTGTCGTAGTCTGGTTTTAAATCAGGTTTGCTATCAATATTCAGTATAAAAGCTGTAGGAATATGCAAAAAAAGGTTGTCATTGATATATTATTTTGTATCCGACCAATTTACCGCTTATATCTTGACTTTCAGCCCCTTACTTAGCGCACAATTTCTTTTCACCGTCCCGTTTTCCCCTTTGTCCGTCCGTATTCTGGCTTCTTTCCGGCATTATGCTGCTCCCCTTTTGTTGTTTTCTGTGCGTAACTACCCTAATTTCATGACTGGATTTTGGTAGGAAGATATGATTTGATCGTCAAGCAGACTTTAGCTTTTAAAGTCTGAGATATTCCATTGATGAGAAAATGACGTTTTTCCCACTCGCCCATTTTGTACAGGAACGAATTGACCAGTATTTGTGGGTGTGACCATAAGGTGTATGCATCAGCCCCATCTGAGTTTGCACAGCGGTATGCCTACTGTACCAATCAGGCTTGCCATCAGCCCCAGAAGGCGTAGGCGTACTTCTATACTGTTAAAAAGACCGTAAAAATGTTTAAATTCAGCTGGGACTCACACCTAAAATACTTTTTTTACAGTTATTGCACGTTGCAAGTCCCAAAAGACTTTTTATGATAAGTTTAACAGTGTACTTCTTCTAGGTCGTGAACAACCTAAGCGCAAACCACCATGTCGGACACCCTTTGGTCCTGTGGGAAGACCACCCCCATGTCCAATGAATGATTGTTCCCCAAAAGTGGGACGTTGAGACGACTAGACTGACTTTCCCCCTGGGTTTAAAGAAAGCCTAAGGATTGGGCATCTCCTGATGTTCTGCAAAAGGGCTCTCAGGACATCGGCGGGCGAGTGGTATTTGAAATTTGTCAATCCATGGACAAGATGGTTCGTATGATGGCACAGTGCCGATGACCCAGGGTCCTGCAGGGAGGGCCCAGTGATCTGATTTTTTGTTGGATTTTAGTTTTAGATTTGTTTTGTTGTTGGGGCGCCGTTGTAAAGTGCAAGTTCCAAATAAATAATAGGTTTTATTTTTGTCTTTGAAACTTACTGTGGGCACGAAATCCGAAGACAGAGCCAAGTCTGTGGGAAAGTCTAGGGTGGACGCCACAATAAGCCAAACGTCAAAATATATCGAATGGGGAATCCCCCTTTTTCTGGGAGGGACTCTGCTACTACCTGTCACTATTCTTGTGACGGTACGTGGGACCATGCATAGCCCGAAAGGTAGCACCCGAAATTACAACGAAACGCAACCACTTCTGACAAGATTTATGTAGCGGGTATATCAAAGTATTCATCAGCCAGATCGAGATTGGAGCGCCACCAGCCTGGTTGAAGAACCACGAGCGAATTTGCTACAGTTTTCATGCGGACACTTCAGAGTTTTGAATTCAGGGATGGGCCTCTACTCCTCACGATTTCTTTGGAGTTAGGAAAGGTGGCGTAGAACCGTCCTGAATCAACTTCGGCATCCACACAATAGCTAGCTTGACATCCTAGTGATGTAGGATTTCCGTTTCGCCTCCCCTCGAGCATCTCTGTAGAAGATTAGTACTACTAAATTCCCCAGAAGTGATGGGTGTGACGAGAACTCCATGCTGATAACCTTTGCTATAACCCGGAACCCACTGGTCTGTGCGTCCCCCGACGGAGGAGGCGAGGCTAGCGTGATAGTCAACAACTCCCCGAGTAGGGACTACCACGGCCGGCCACCGTCTTGGCCGACCCCTGCCTCTTTTTTACCCATGCCACGGTCCTGGCCCCTAATTACACGTCTGCATTGCTGACCTGCTGCTTTTATGGCGTTGAGTCATCCTGTGAGTAATCGGGCTGGAGACCTGAAGATTGCCGAAAGGGGAGATATTTGATCTTGCCTTTGTTCTTATGCTTCTTTGGCCTTAAAGCTAGTTCTGGCATATTAATCATCAATCAATCATTTATTTTTTCTTCCAAAATACAGCAAAATGAATGCAATACTACAAGTACAATGAAAAAAATACAATAGGATTGACCCAAAATCCTGAATGAATAAGTTTAAATTATAAGCATCATTATAGAAACAAAATAAAACACTACATGGCTATGCATAAAGGGAAATAATACTTAACCGAACTGTATCGTGTAAAAAAGCAATTTCATAACAAAGAGACTGCCTTGGACGCTGCACGAATGCTTCGACGGGCTACCCTGTCGAGCTGTCCTCTGTCAGAGAGGGACAACCCCCTCCAAAAGATCTAGTCCATAAGAGGGATTCTCCAAGCCTCTCGTTTCTGAAAAATTCATAGCCTTTGCCAAAATCTGTCCCTTGCAAGCAAACTAGCCGCCACACGCGGGAAATACTCTAGACAGTGAGGCGGTAGGTCCGCCAGGGCGTGGGTTATGTGCTTGGTGCTCCTTGATAGGGAACGAGACCATCCAAGAAGCTCTTGCAAGAATGGTCGAAGACCAATTGTTGCGCAATAGAAGAGTCTAATACGTCAGCTCGTAAAGGCTTCCCTACTCTCAATCCGCATCCCGCTATCTGTTGCAGGCCTTCACTCGGGCCGAGTATGCCCCCTCCCCCAAGGGTACCCCAAGAAACTGAGTTTCGATCTTGCTTTCAACTTGAACGGAAGCATGCTCAGGGCAAAGCGGGGTTTCTATGACCTGTCGATCCTCCTTATCTTCTTCTTCTTAGCGTATCCCACAAGTCATTGTAATGGTCTTGTGGTGGTGTCAGGATTTATTCAACTGATCCGGGCCGCGTGATTCATATACCGACGCTCCTAACATGGCCCGCTTTTTTTGGGTGGTGGGGGGGGGTACTGGGGACGGATTGGGAACAGTCAAGGGGTTTACACCCTACTCTTATAATTATTCGACACTGACTGCGATTTACATATACAGTTGTGACTCTCTTTAGCACTAGTACCGCGGCTTACGTCCCCTCCGAAGGACGGGAATGCTTTCATGATCATTTGCCCAATCCTCCTTATCTGATGGGAAGGCACGGTTGCTCATTGCATGCTATGGGTACGCTTCTAGTGGTGGTACCTTTTGTGACCCCACTTTTTCTGCTCCCGTTGAATTCAGCAGCCTTAACGGGATAAATTACAGTATCCCTTGACTTTATTCCGTTCAGGCTGCTGAATTCAACTGGGAGCAGACCAAGTGGGGTCACAAAATGTACCAACCCTTTCTAAGTTTTAACTGCGGATAGTGGCTTTAATGTCGCGGAGAGTGGATCACAGGCATAGACTTTGGGGTTTAGGGATCTGCCTGTGAACCTCAGAGCTGATAAATTCTCTTCATATTGCAGTATCGTCCAACTTTAAAATGCAGCAAAGAACGGAAGACGTGCACCTGGAATTTTGAATGTGGGATTCTTTTGTTCATGGATCGATCGACAAATAATTCCACGTCGATCTCGCATACTTTGAATGTAAGGGCCCCACTTTCCAAAATTAATTGGTGATACCGTCCAGACTTATCACAGCGGCACGATAAAAGGATAGGGAAGTATTGAAAATTGGTTATTGGATAATACTGCCAAATGGCCCTCGATCTATCGTTCCCCGTCGCTGCCAATGACCAATGCTATGACAATCATGTATGACCATCGAAAATCTGATATTTTAGAAACGGAAATTAAATTATTAAAAGCAACCATCCTATTGATGGTTATTTTGTTGGTTTTGATTCATGCGCAAATCTCACAGTGTCTCGACTGTGACATGTTTTGATCGGCGCTTTTAAGTCCCTGGAAAATATGAGTCACTGTGATTTTGTAATGCCCTACGATTTTTTTTTTTAGGGATTGGTCACTGAATTTGTTATTCAGCCAAAAATATGATAATGATAATGACTAAACTCGACAAAACCACTATTTGAACAGTGTAGAATTCCTAGGGCATAATTTATGACAATCTGGAATTGCAAAAAAAATATTGCAAACCAACCCCGGAAACCAACAGACACTGTTGCTAAAAAGCAAATAGGCCTAATTAGGTCTTTCATTAGGGCTTTCATGTCCACAAAATGCTATCGTGATCCTGGTCGTAATGGCTTGTTGGGCTGGGGAATGGTAGATGGGTTAAAAGGGAAACAATACGAGTCCTAAAAAGGACAACTTCTGCATTTTATTGCACAATTTGTGAAATGAAACCATTGAATTTTGTAACACTATATTTTAATAAATACTATGCAAGGCATCAATCATACTGATCAACCGTTTATTGTGAAACAAAAGACATTCAGTTTCATGTTCCTTTTTCTGATACATCTGTATTATTTTGAAGTAGAATCACATGAAGGAACACCAAGCTTCAGTTTACCATACCTCCCTTTTAAGGGAACTTCTTATCTTGTGCAAAGGCCAAATCACTATTGTTAGTAATACCTGTCTCATTTCTGTTACAAAAGTTGTGCAATGTTTACCACACATAAATATTAGTCTGCTTAAGTAATATTTCCATGCTATCATTGTTACAATATACATACAAACCATGTACTTCTGTACCAACAATTTGTATATGAATAACCTTGGCGTGATATTTTGGGATAGAAATTGGTATGAAGTCATTCTAACTAAAAACAGTTTAATTGTCAAGCAAAATTTTTGCAATCTGACCCACCCAATCATAACAAACTGTTTACAACAAAAGCTACCTTAGGTTAGGACAGTCTCTATATTGGCAATCAGGGATGTCACTATCACTAGTGGTGCAAGTATGGATGTATACAACTGGACCATGGCCATGTATTGAACTATGAGACTCTTGAACGTCCAACAGACATTATCACAGGGTGGGTATGCAGCCAACCTAACAGCAACGCAAATATTCAAAACGGCCTAACGATCTCGGGTGCTAGTCTGTTTCAAAACCGTAACGGTAGGAAGGGCGCTCTTATGTATTATCGAAACGGTTAACCCCACAGACTTGACTAAAGACTATGCCTGGTCGACGAAAATTTAATCAAAAATGACCCGTTATTGGAATTACACTATTTGCAGCGGGGTTAATCCACTAACCCCGACGGATTTTTGAGTCAATGAATTTTCTTAATTTATCATGATATTACCAAGATCTTTTTGAAACAAAAAAAGGTTTAGATATGATTTGTTAATTCACTCGTGACCTGCGACTGCCTGTAAATGCACGTAAGCAGTTCCCCAATTACCGTTTGAAATTCCCAATGCCCAAATCGGGCGGATCGTGTCCTACCCCCCCTGACAGTATCAGTAACTCTTGAGAGTGTACACAATAGAGGGCTGTGGAAACACAATTAGAACCGAGTCCACTTGCAGAGGGTTTGGTCACTTCAGATTAATCTTCTCTTCTGCCTGCGAAGAAAACAATCTTCCTGATTAGTATTAATCTAATTCGGCGCGGCCTATACAACAACATTTTTCTTCTCATTTATAATGAGTCCATTTTCATGATGTTCTAGCTAATAACCAAATTGTTGTCTCTCTCGTCCTGTCTACTTTTTACCTATTTTCATGTAGGCCAACCTGACAAACCGATTTCCCCAAGCTACCAGGTCCCAGGCTATTTCTTATGTACTAGCTGAGCAGAGTAAGGTTGTCATTAGGCAATCTGATCTGATTTTCTTCGATGATTTGAATAGCTGTGCCCCTAATTATATGTGTCATTATTCGTAAATACTAGAGAGAAAGGAGGGTCAACTGCTGTCATGCATTGGGGTGACTAATTCAATGTGAAATTCGCTTGTTTCCTAATTTAATTACGCTGTCCATTTCGGGTGCCCTGATTTCACTACCTATCGGGATGGAGAAACGCAACATATATGCACTTCCTTAAAAAAAAATTAATTACTTGTCCCCCATTAGGTCCCATTCATATGTCGTGTCGGAGTGCAAAGACTTATAAACCATTGTCTATTGTAATTTGGCCATTGTGCACTCAATCAAGTTGGGCATATGTTTATTGCCACCTATTTCTTTCCCATGGGACATTTTGTGATGCATAGCTTAATCCACGATTTTTAAATGAGGTTTAGAAAATCTCAAAGACGCGATGACCTTAAAGGGAGAATGGGCCGATGTAATTATATATACAGTTTTCATCTGATTGGGAATGACCTTGACCCAATGCCCCATTGAACACTCTGTATTGTCGACCAAAATAGGGTACGTTTTCGCTCGTAACATCCTACAAAAATCAAATTCGAAAAATAAAGATTAGCAAACCCTGTTGCCAGAACTTGATATTTTAATTAAAATTGGGGATTCCTGGACGAGACTATTAGGTCTGGGTTTGCCCTTAATTACACTTAATGTATATGGAGCACAACTGTATGATATCGATGTCCTCTGCTACAAGAACACGCATTGTGCACAGTGAACCTCTACTACCGGAATTCCATGGATATGCACTTATTAAGCCTCTGCATGAAGAACAAGAGAAATGCGGCTACAGGAGTGTTGGGGTTTCTTTTATCACCAAGGCTCTCAAGTCACGTACCAACCTTGTCAACTTAATGAGCCATCTTGAAGCTTACACTGACGGGCAATCCTGAACAACAGTCATTTGCTGTTACACCCCCTACAACGACGAATCCAGAAGAACCTGTCTCTCACTTTTTACCATGAAACTTTCCACTGCCACCGAGTACAGTTCCAGCCCATAATCTTCTGTACTCCTATCCCTGGAGATTACAACGCTAAGCTTTGGGGCCTGACGACGCACTGTTCACTTGCAACAACGTCTCACAGAAATGGAATGTACATGGAAGGATATGGAACAATTTAACCTTGTTGCCATCAATACCAAATTCCAAATCTTCAGGTAGACTGTGGACACAAACCGACGCCCAAATGGATAACTTGTCCAACTGGACTATATTCTTTGTCAGAAAGAAAGTGGATAACCAGCATAAGAACTCAAGAGCCCTACAACACTTTTGAAGCGTAAGTCGATCACAGAATTGTTCTTGCATGAGCCAGATAATTTCTTCCGAGTAACCCACCTGTCCCAGAGATCCCATGGAAACAATAGACTGGAGGAAGGTATTGGGGATACAAAGCTTTGTGAGCAGTAATACTGTATCGGTACTTACCAGGTTCAACACTCTTGTTGTGAGCTGAAGACAAGAACTCCATCTCAGTATATCCTGTCCTCAATTCAGCACCAACAAAGAAATGGGCATTGGAGATGCACCTGCGAAGAAAGAAGAAGACTACTTGCCTTTGCCTCAAACGACAAAGGCAGCAAAGCCAGAGAAAAACTGAAAGTCTGCAGCCAAGAAGCACCGTCTAAATCCACCAGAAGCTCCAGCAGAACCTTGATGCTGTTAAGTCTGCACTTGATGACGCTTACAAGGTTGGTGCTTGAGGAGCATGTAAGTCCAAGGCTGAAGCACTTGACGCCCTAACATCTTGAAAACAAGCATGCTGCCTGTCCTGGAGGCCTTGAGGGGAGCGACCGATAATAAGGCTACCCCACTTATAAGAATCAAAGGTGAAACACTGAAGAGCGCCTTGACACAATGGTTTCAGCACTTTATTCTCTACTTGGCAAAGCCATTTCAGAATCACACTAACCTTGGATGAACCTTTCTTCAATCACAATATAGACAACCCTTCCCATCCAGACTGGACCTTTCACTATGGAGGAGCTTCAAATCTGGCCTGAATAAACTGAAGACCCCAAGACACCTTGTCCCGACAAAAAAACATTCCTGCAGTGTCTGGAAGAATCCACTATTCCCCATGATACTGTTGAATTTTGTAATAACTAACCTACATGGGAACAAACCAGCTGTCCTTTTTCACACATCATTCATCAATGTCCTCTACCAAGAAAGGCGACCTCCAACAACCCCAAAACTACAGATGACTTTACACTTTTCCACCACTGGCCTCTAAGATCTACAACTCCATTGCTGCTCAACAGAACACTCCACATAGATCCCATTCTCAGACTGAACCAGAACGGTTTTTCGTCGCAGGCGAGATCAACACTACCTCAGATACTGCCCTCAGAAGGATCATAGAAGAGTTGAGAAATTTCCAAGAGAAAAGCTTCAATTGGTTGTAGATTTTTCCAAGGCTTTTTGACAGTGGTAACAGGGATGTATAATGCTGCATATTCTCGCCATATATCCTTGGTGCAGACCATGGATGGGCCACAAAGGAGTTCCTAAACTACTGAATCTCCAAGGAGATACTCTTGCTCCCTATCATCTTTGTAATCGTGGTTTTGATTACATCCTCAGAACGAGTCCTTGACAATCATGCACGACAGTACTCAACCATCAAACCCAAGCGTTCCAGACGTCACAGGGGTCAGCTCTCACAGACCTTGACACGCAATGATCTAGCTCTAACATCTGATCTGATAAGTGGTGCACAAGATTTACTAACAGCACTTGAGAATACTGCAGACAAGTTCGGCCTACCTCTAAATCCAATAAGAGCTGAATATATGACTTTCAATGAGGAAGATAATCAACCTATCTGCATCAGCAGATGGTAGCCAACTCAAGAGGTTCAAGGACTTCAAGTATCTAGGGTCCCTATGTTGCCGACCCTCAAGAAATACTTTCCTGTCACGCAAAGGGACAAGCTTTGGAATGGCCTGCAATAAACTACAAAACCCTTATGGCAATCTTGGTTCTCCGATTAACCAAGCTGACATCTTTAGAGCCTTGGGGTGGTGTAGAGAATATCCCGTTATATGGATCTGAGACCACTGGACCCATTTGGAGAAAGAGCTACAGGATAGACCTGATGGCACCTACACCAAGCTTCTTATGCGAGTTACAAAACATAATCCTGGCGTGAGCACAAGACCAAAGCCAGATATATGGAGATATACCCCACTTTCATCTTCGGTTTCCCAACGCCGTGCACGATTTGCCGGTCACCGTCATCGTGCGATTGACCAATTAGTCTCAGACGTCACATGTGGAAGTTAGTACCATGCCCAAAACAGGGGTCGTCGCCCCTTTAACTACATTGATTTGATTGCCGCGACACTCCGTCAGGATCCATCTGACATCCCCAACCTAATGAAAAACAGGGACATTGTCGCTACATGGTGATCAGAATCTCGGCTGCGGCCGTTGATAGACGTATGGGGGGGGGGGTCCACGTGGACCCAACATTTTGTTTAAAACCTAAATTAATTTTTTGCCCAAAAGTTTATGTAATTGCCTAATTATCAGCGCCTATTTTTGGTGGAAAATTATAATAAACAAAAAAACTAAAAAATTTTTTGTTTTTGCTAAATTAAAGGCATAAACATCTCGGTGGCACTATTCAAAACTTGTTTGTCGCTAAAAAATTTTAGTTGAGAATGAAAGGTTTTAATTTTCTCCTATTATGGAAAGTCCCTTGCGGAAAGTGGTTCTCCATTTTTCGGCGGGAGAATTTTATGGGAATCCCCCCCAATCGGTTTTTTTGACAGCTATTTTTTATCGGTAACAAAACTGATTTTCATTTTTTTCCTGTTATTTGGGTCGTGTTGTGTACCTTCAATGAAGCACGTTGGGTATACGTCCAATGGCATGGTTTTTTTCATTGTGTGTGTGTGTGGGGGGGGGGGTCCACGCGACCTCCACCATAGTCACTAACGTGAATGCGGCAAGACCCTATACACACTTAAACACGGGGTCAAAATCTCACAACCTTTTACGTGGTCACTTTTATTTACACTTGTCGTGGTTGATCTCAAGCACCTTTGTGGTTCATTTTTCTGTTTTTAAAGCATCATATTGAAAGGACCCCTAAACGGGTCAAATTCAAATGACCCGAAATATAGTCCTCTTTGAAAAAAGGAGGTAGTTGAATCACTACATTGGGGTTATTTTCTTTATCAACAGACAATTTTTTTTTTTTTGCAATCTGACGATTAACCAAATGACTATTAATAGATAGCATTTTCACCACAAAAGGGTTAGTTTTTTCAAAAAGATATAAAGACCCCCATAATAGTCCTTTTACCCCACCGGGGTTATTTTTAACCACAATTGGGGGTCAAATTTTTGACCAGATCAGTGGGGTCAATTGACCCTTTTTTAGTCGGTGCATAATTGACAGTGGCTTGCGGGGTCAAACTTGACCCTTTTGGGTTATTTTTGACCCTTTATTTTTAAGTGTGTACACTTAAGTGTTAAAGAAGAATTCAACATTGTAATATACAAAATGAACCCGCTCTTCATTTATTGGGAAAACAATTTGGATGTCTAGACTGTACATAATTTCCGATTTTGCTAGTAATAGACTCATCAATTGCATGCGGGTAAACCCCCACCTAACATCTGACGAATCTCAGTCTTTAATCTAGTCTATTATAGAAAACACAAGCAATGGTAATGTAAGTCGTTGAACGCACATGCTTTTTAACATTCTGCCCCGGGCACCTGCCAATGCTACTTGCACAACAATGAATGGTGGTCAATGAGGTCATTGAACCAGCTTTGCAGTAATAAAAATAATTCCATCTCGTGCAGTTTTCTTACAATTCTAACTTAATTTCAAACAAGTTTACAGGTCCATGGCCCGACGCTAATAGCCTCGTCCCCAGACGCCCCATATTTTACCGAAGTGGTCACTTTTGGTATCATAAGCAAACTACTATGTTCTCATTTACCCTGGTTAAATCTTAGGGCCAAAGGATGTTGGTTTGGAGTAATGAGCGAAAATGTACCCCAATATTTGGTGTAGACACTATCAGTGATTTTCTAAATCATCATCGAAAAAATCATCAAAATCAGATTTTTGAATGTCTGTAACAAGTACAGGGTCGCCTAACAATACCCTGCAAATGATAAGACCAGAAGAATCCTAATACGGACAAGAATCGGAGATTTTAGTAATTAATGTCCGTACGGACAATTACAACACTTACTACAACACGTAATTGAATGGAGAATCGTATCTTGGAACACTGCCGTTTTCTTCCTTTTCTGTCAATTCTACAGCTGGAAAAGGTAACTTATGAGAATTCTACAGACTTATCCTTCACTTTGAAGCTATTCCTGCACATTTCAAATATTTTTCAAATCACTGATAGTGTCTTTAATTTTACACAGTACTCTATGGGGCTTACGAAATCAGGTTTTTTGCTCTCACATGAAAACGCATTGAAATATCGGCGCGAAACTTCACAGGTGGGGTTTTTGGGTGAAGGCCAATCTATCAAGATGAAAACTTCATATCCTTAAATCGGGCCATCCCCCTTTAATAAGTTCAAACCAGTTTGAATATTTTGATTCGTTGGACTCCCCCTTCAACATGTTCAATAGTATTGTATGCGCCTAATCGTACGTGCAGATTCGATCTTCCGGCCTGCAAGAAATTCACTATTTCGTAGTTGTCACATGCAGAGTACCGTAGACTATGTATCTTGGATAGCATTAATGAAGTAAATCGCATTACTTACTTTGAGGGTTGAACGCTTTTTAATATGCTTTTCTTGAAATTCGCTTTCCTCCGGTGGCAATTGACCAGACATACAGACACCCATTGTGCCATCGAAGTGCGTGTTTTATTGTTGTTTATTGCAGATTTCTTGCATGTATGGTGTTAGTAACAAGGGTTAAGTATATAATTTCCCCAGAATTGTCATCGAGAATCTCTCGATGGTAAGGTATGGCGCTCTTCAATGGGATAGTATGGGAACGTTACATTAGAACTTACCCTAAGCATCATACATCATGCTGCAGTATGAACTTATTATATAACATTTTATATGAATAAAAAGTCGAAGAGGTCGACCTTCGATCATATTGTATTATTTCATGTTCTTTGCACTTTCTTAGGGACTTTCTGCTGTTTTCTTAGATAATTTCTTTTGCCTCCATAAAAATATTCATTTCCCAGATTTGAGAGAGAGACAAAATTGAGAAATAATTTTTTGTTTTTGCTTTTATTTTTTTTGTTTTTTTGTTTTCTTAAAGGTGCAACAAGCGATTTCAAGGCATCCATATATTATATTGTGTCAAATGTATTGATTTCATAAAGATTAGATAATCAATAGATTTCTTACCTAGTATTTGGCTACAGGAATAAGTGAAAATAAAAGGTGATTTTGATTTGCTTATATTTTAGGGACACCTGATATGTAAAATCTCTTGTTGCACCCTTAATGAAATGGGACTATCTACACTCTAAACCAGAGATGGTAGAGGGATTCTCTGAAGGATTCTTGTGTGGCTGTAATGGCCGACTCTTGATATACAGCAATACTACAAACAAAGGCCGATGTCTGAACAGCGTGAACTTTGTTTTGTCGATTTTTTAGAAATGGAATGTACATGAAGAACTTCATGGAACAATTTAACCTTGTTGCCACTAACACAAGATTCCAAAATCAAGCAAGTAGACTGTGGACACACCGTCGCCCAAATGGAGAACTTGTCCAGTTGGACTACATTCTGTTCAGGCCGGATAAGTTATTGTTAGAGTAAACCCCTTCCTTGAGGTCTTATGAAAACAATTGACTGGGGGATGGTAGTGGGAGATACAAAGCTTTGTGAGCAGTATACTGATAGCAGTTCATTACAGGTTCAACGCTCTTATTCAAGAACTCCAGCACAGTATTATGATGCCTTCACTTCAGCCAACAAGAAATTGCATTGGAGATGCTACCTAGAAGAAAGAAGAAACTACGGCCTTTGCCTCAAATGACAAAGTTAGAAAAGCCAGAGAAAAACTGAAGTCTGCAGCCAAGAAGCACCGTACTAAATCCACCATAATCTCCAAGCAGATCCTTGATGCCGCTAAGGCTGCAATTGATGAAGCTTACACCGTGGTGCTTGAGGAGAATGTTAAGGGGTTTGACGTGTTAGTGAACTACTCGATAGAATTGTCAAGAATTCACATGTGGTATTAAACGATGCTGATAAAGAATGCGAAATAAAAAAAATGGGAGCAAGTCACAGAACCTACGCTGAAGATGATCTAGCTCTAATTCAAAGAGCGGTTCAGGGACTTCAAGTACTTAGTGGGTCATGTTGGCCGAGACAGTAAGAAAAGACTTCGTAACAGCAAAGGACAAGCTGAATGTTTGCAAACAATAAAAATACACCAAATTTATTGGCAATATGGTATCTCATTCACCAAGCTGAAGTTCTTTAGGGACCATGGAGAGGCATGCTGTTATATGGAACTGAGCCTGGAACCAGAAGAAAGAGCTAAGGATAGACTGGATGGCCTACTGGATGGCACCTACCACCAGACTTCTTTTTGCGAGTACAAAACATCCTGACGTGAGCACATTACCAATGCACAGATATATGGAGAGATCCCTCCAATTTCATCTTATGTCATCGTGTGATTGATCTAGTAGTCTCAGACGTCACAATGTTGGAGGTTGCCTATTGCCCAAACAGGGTCGTAAGCCCCTTTAACTACATGAGTGATCGAGACATCCAGCAGATCCGTCTGACATCCCCAACTACATGACGACAGGAACATTGGTTGCTACTGAGTGAATAGCATCTCGGTGCGGCCACTTAGATAATATTTATCGAATGGCTGATCTTTAGCTTTCAACATCAAATGAGTTTCTGATGCAATCCTACCATTCCCAAGTCTTTGGAGACAAGTTGTTTCCATAGGGACCAGTTGTCCAAAATTGAGGGTGAGGTAGGAGGGAATGTTGGAAGCTTGAGATGAAAGGAGCGGAGCTATGTGAGGACGTTGCGAAAAGAGGAGGGTGGTGTGTGCTGTTCAGGAGGTGAGGTGGAGAGGGGAGAGGGCTAGGAATTTGGGGGTAGAGGGAAGAGAGTATAGTTTGTGGTAGGGGAAGGGAAATAATGATGGAATAAGGGGGACAGAAGCCTTGGTGAATGAGGAATTGTGTGGGGGAAGTTTGTGGAGGTGAGAAGGAGTGATAAGAGCGATGTACGCACCCGGGGGGGGGGGGGGGCCACTTGGCACTCGTATTCCAAGGTGGATATCAGGATCGTGTATGGCAAGCCACAAAGGCCCTAACGTAGTGACTGCAACGCGTTGCGAGAAATAGCAACGCGGTGGCGAATTCGGCAATGCGTTTTTGCGAATTTCAGCAACGCGTTGGATGTGACGGCAAATCAAAATCATGAATTTCTGGACGATTTCAAAAAAAAAAATGAACCACAACGCGTTTGCTAGATACTTTGCAACGCGTTGCAACCTTCACAAACGTGTTCGAGTTCACAAAGTGTGCAAGCTTCAAACGCGTTGCTAAGGTTAACAAGCCATAAGGGTCAGAAAGTATTGCCGCAACCGCGTTGTGAGAAAGTACAACGCGTTGCGACATTTCGGCAAAACGTTGCGACATTTCAGCAACGCGTTGCGTGTTCGGCAAGCAAAATCATGAATTTCTGTACCGGATTTAAAATATAAATTCAAACGCTGTGCGACCTTCACAACGCCCCCACCATCGTTGCAAACCTTCCCCAACGCGTTGCAGCATTACGTTATGACCCTTATGCCTTCACAACGCGTTGTGAAGTTACACGAGTTGTTGAAGTCGCAAACGCGTGTGATGGCTTTGCAACGCGTTGGTGTGAAAGCCATAAGGGTCATAACGTAATGCCACAACGCGTTGGGGATCTTTTTTGAAATACGTCAAAGAAATTCTTGATTTGATGGCTGACGCCGCAACGCGTGCCGAAATGTCGCAACGTTTGCTACTTTCTTACAAGCGTATGCGGCTACGTTATGACACTTATGCTTGTTAACCTTAGAAACGCGTTGTGAAGTTGCAACGCGTTGTGAAGCTCCGCAACGCGTTGGAAGGTTCAGCCAACGCGTGTTGTGAAGGGTTCTCAACGCGTTGTGAAGGTTCGCAATCGAGTTGTGAGGTCGCAACGCGTGCCAAGGATACTAGCAACGCGTTGTCGGGCGATTTTTTTAAATTACGTCACAGAAATTCATGATTTTGATTGGCCGACACAGCAACGCGTTGTGAAATTGTCGCAACGCGTTGCAGAAATGTCGCAACGCGTGCTACTTTCTCGACAACGCGTTGCAAGCAAAACGTTATGGCCTTTATGGCTGCCATACTCGGTACAAAACGCGTAATTAGGTCGTTTTTTGAGATCAGGCGATGTACCGGCGCGCCGTGAGTACATTGTTGAAATAAGGAATAGTTGCCTTATCTGTATGCTTAGTTTTCACGTTATTCAACAAAATAGGTCACAGGTCCATAGAATCCAATAGCTGCAATAGCGGTGACTTTATCGCCTTTCGTTAATAAACCAACCACTAAGATAGTCAAAACTATTACTAAATTTCATCTATTAGCTGAACCAATAACTTGAGCCCCGTTTTACAAAATTGGCGCAATTTAATTTTTGACCAGGTAAACAAATTTTACTTTTCACCCAGTTTTCCGTTTTTACCCCATAATTCCAAAACTTATAAGCCATTCCAACTTCAAATTCAAAGAAGTTTTCTTTAGCATTTTCATCAGTAATACATTACATAATGATAAAATTAATTACAGAAATATAGCGATAAATGGTTGTTTTTTTTACCAAATTTAGTACCGACATTAAATGAACGCAGGAGAGGCATAATAAGTCAGACGGACTTTGAGCATGGCCCACCTTACACTATGCAGAGTTTACAATTAATATTTGATTACTAGACCGGACGGGACAAGATTGGACAAGCCCAACAAAACAAGACAGACGAGGAATGACCCAGTGTTTTAACAAGATTAGGGACAAAAGAACATATTGATCATAGTGAACAAACAAGAAATGACGAATGCAAGGATATGAAGGTATTGCAATTATCGAGTGCTCAACTAGATATTGAAAGGATCAAGCGTTTTCTTAAACAAAAGTTAATAAGACAAAACCGTTAATTAAATATAAATAATTGAAATTTATTAATCCCTTCATGGTGAGAGTAATTTTAAAAGCACTAGTGGTTTTGCGCGTATGATGTTGTCCCTAAGTGCATTCCATATTTGGGACCAGTGTATTTTACGGAGTATTTAATTAGATTTGATGAGGGCTTAGTTGTGATGTATTTACATGCATTTCTAGTGTTGTATTTATAGTTGAATGAAAATGCGTGTTGGTAAGGGGTTGTTTGCGTTGTACGATACCTGAAAACTGCTGTTGTATTTGTTTAAATAAAAAATGTGAGTGTTTCAACTTGAAACATGTGGTTAGTTTGAGTGGGATTCGTGTTATGTATGAAGCGCATAGGCTCGGTTTTATCCCCTGGCTTGAAAAGAGAGGGGGATTTACTATCAGTCAGGCGGCGGCGGCGCGTCGGTGGGTCGCGGCAGGCCGTCCAACACAATCTGTGGAAAACGCGATAACATGAGACCCATAGGGTTTATGGTGTTGATGTAACTTGGTGGGTGGGACCGGACTGCAATGCCCTTCATCTGATTAGATTATGGGCGTGGAATATTGCTAATTGTGGTTACCCTAATTTGCATAATTAATGAGTTAATTGGGGATATTTTCCAAACCACAATCTTGTGAAAGCGATAACATGAGACCAATAAGGTTTATGGTGGATGTAACTTGGTGGGTGGGATCGGACTGTATGCCCTTCATCTGATTAGATAGGGCGGTGGCTATGATAATTTAAAGTACCTAATTTGCATAATAAATGAGTTATTTGGGATATTTTTTACCCAAAAAGCTCGTGTGAACAACGATTGAAGATCAATAAGTCCGATTTTGATGATGAAACTTGGTGGAGGGGGGGGGGAATCATGTACTCTTGCGATGATTAGGTTTGTGGCGCATGATATGCTAATTAAATAGCTAATTGCATATTATGGGCTAAATTTGGGGATTTTCACCCAAGAAATTGTGAACAAAACTATCTGAAGATCCATAACTCCGATTTTGATGATGAAACTTGAGGAGGGATGGGGAACTCATGTACTCTCGCAACTGATTAGGTTTAAGGTGGGTTGTAAGGGTTAAGGGGGTTGTCGGGGGGGTTTTAAGGGGGGTTGTCCAGCTTTAAGGGGGGTTGTTGGGGTTAAGGGGGATTGTTGGGGTTTTAGGTGGTGGGTTGTCTGGGTTTAAAGGGGGTTTGTCCCGGGTTTAAGGGGGTGTCTGGATTAAGGGGATGTTGCCGGTTTAAGGGGTTGTCCGGGTTTAAAGGGGTGGTCCGGGGTTAGGGGGGTTGTCTGGGCTTAAGGGGGATTGTTGATGTTTAAAGTGGGTGGCACGAGTTTAAGGGGGGTGTTGTCCAGGTTTAAGGGGGGTTGTCCGGGTTTAAGGGGGGTTGTCCAGCTTTAAGGGGGTGGTGTGGGTTTAAGGGGGGATTGTTGGTGGCCTCCTTAAGGGTTGTTGGGTTTTTTTAAAGGGGGGTTGTCCGGGTTTAAGGGGGGGGGTTTGTCTTGACTTAAGGGGATTGTTGGGGTTAAGGTGGGTTGTCCGGGTTTAAAGGGGTTGTCCGGTTTAAGGGGGGATTGTCTGCGCGTAAGGGGGTTTGTTTGGTTTAAGGTGGGTTGCACGAGTATAAGGGGGGGTTTGCCCAGGGTTTAAGGGGGGTGTTTGTTGGGGTTGAAGGGATTTTTGGGTTTAAGGGGGGTATTGCAGCTGATTATTTAAAAATGTTAAACCGCTCCCGCCAGGGGGATTTAGCGGTTCGAGAACCGCGACGTGATTTTTTTTTCTAGTGTTGTATTCTGTGTATGTACTGTGTTTGGAGAAATAGTTTGAATGAATGAAAATGAGTTGGAAGGGTGTTTGTGTTTAGTTGTACGATACATGAAAACTGTGTTTGTTAATTGTTTCAAATAAAAAATTTTGAGTGTTTTTTAACTTGTGAAACATGGTTTAGTTTGAGATGTGTATTCGGTGTTATTGATGATGGCATGGCTCGTTTTTAGAGGTTGAATATATTGTCCAATTTACTCGAATTTGGAAAAGTCCATGGACAATAGTTGTTATCAAGTGTTATGTCTAGTAATGCCAGCTATGTTACTGTAAGAAGGTACGGCAGGATTAATGGTTGTATAGTGAAAATAAAATGTGCTGAAGGGTGTTGTTGCGGAATTTTCTAAGGATGCGGATTCTTAGAAATTTGCTCTTGTAATTTTTGAGAAGTGAATTTCAGGAAAGATTGTGATCAATTATACACCGAGAACAGATTGTATGATCGAGGCGGGGTGAATGGGGATTTTTGTGTTGTCAATCATGATTTTTTGGCGGGTGTGTCATGTGAGCCATAGGTAGTATAAAACTATACCTTTGGAATTCTTGTAACTAGACAAACATAATGGTTGCTTTTCAACACAATCGGAAACATTTTAAATTTTACTCCTGTGTAACCTTGACTCCAGCTGGGGCCATGAAAGGGTTTGTGGCAAGTGCTCCATCAATTGTTTTGATTCATCAAGGCATAAAGTAATTGTGTACCAAAATTCACAGTTTTATCCGATAGTGCACCATCACAGAGATCTGTGCACTACAGTCACCCCACTATTACGACGATCCCATCAATTCCCAAAGAAAACGGGGACGGACAAAATTTTTTAAAAACTTGAAAATGTAAATGTAATGGCTTTAAATTTTAAACTTCTTAGGCCCTAGATATGAAAGTTTTTTAAGCCTTTCTTAAAGCAGTGACATGTTGCAAACCGATATTTGTACATTAAGAGTGATACCAAATACACGAAAACACCCCTAATATGGAAGGTGTGGACAATTGCCTCAGAACAATGTGCAATAGGGACTAAGAGCCTCTTCCGTTATAAGTGTTTAAGACAGTTAGATAGAGAAATAATGTTTAAGACAGTTATATAGAGAAATTTATACTGTTTCAGACAGTTATATAGAGAAATTTATAGGTTTAAGACAGTTATATAGAGAAATTATACTGTTTAAAACAGTTATATAGAGAAATGTATAGTATTTAAGACAGTTATATAGAGAAATTTATAGTGTTTAAGACACTTATATAGAGACATTTATAGTATTAAAGACAGTTATAGAGAAATTTTATAGTATTTAAGACAGTTATAATATAGAGAAATTTTATAGTAAAAACAGTTCTATAACGGAATAAACCTCAATATTAGAAATATAGTGTCCTCTCTTTAATAGAAATTCCTCTATGTATGTATGTAATATGATGTATGTGTATGTATGTGTGCATGTATGTGTGTATGTATGTGTGTGTGCATGCATGCATGTATGTATATATGTATGTATATATGTATGTATGTATGTATGTATGTGTGTAGGTATGTGTGTATGTATGTATGTATGTATGTATGTATATGTATGTGTGTATGTCATGTATATATGTATGTATCCAATAGTAGTATCCAAATAAACTTGACTAAAAATAAACTTGAAATATTGACTAACAATTCTGAAATCTTCAATGTACGATACAGAAATCTGCTGTATATTTGCCGCGTCAAGTGACTCAATTGAATTAGAACAGTAAATGTTACGATTCTATACATAAAAGCTTCGGCGTCCTCTTTTCAAAAAATGTAGTGCAATCACCTTATTTATATACGATCTCTGTTACAGATGATGGGTGCACATTTAGTCTCAAGGATATCGAGGATGGGTTTGAGTTGTCATGGAAACACCATAACTACAGAAATGAATGTTTGACAAAAAGGTTTAGCTCTTTAGATACACATTGTACTTTGCATTAGAGTCAACGGAGAATTCGGTATATTATCTATATAATAATACCGGTAGTCTGTCCGTCTGTCTGACCGCGTCTATTTTCTCGGAGACCGAGGGTCGCGCGTTCCTGAAACTTGATGGGTGGGTGCCCCTTGACCTTCCGAAGACCGAGTTTGTATTGGTTAGTGGATCAAAGGTCATCGGGGGTCATTCAAGGTCAAAGAAGGTCAAATGGGGTAAACAATGGTGTATGGACATGAAACTTGGTGGGGTCGATTGTTGATGCCGGGTGATTCAAGCCAGGTGATCGCGAAACCCGGGGACCGCCTAGTTTTTATTATTACTAGCAGCACAGCTGGTTTAACCACGTGGATCACTTTGCATGAGCGATTTGTATAGATTTATTCTTCCCTTGTTAGCCTTTCTCCTTAGCTTTCACTCTCCCATACACTTCTCAGCTCCTTTCTCTATTAATTCTATATACTCTTTGTTATCCCCTCTCCATATTTTCACAAGTTTCCGAAATCAAGATACCCAAGTGTATACAAAAGTTTACAGATGCGAAGCCACAGGGACAAACTCAGCCTGAACAGAGGCCATTCTGAACGTCCTAGGGCTGGAATGTCAGCGGGAAATACCCAACCGGTTAAAAATGCTCTCCAACAGCAGCGTCAACTGAATTGCTCCAGAATTGGTTCTTGACGTAATGGTCTAGAATGCCTCACGCGCCTTGACTTACAATGGCATCCGAAGAATGAACTTCTGGAAAGAGACCATGTAACTAAGACGCACACAGTTTTGTGAATGGCTGCTTGGAAGATCACGATGAAAGTGCCTCTTGCCTAAATCAGCACCCACAATGTCAGACAATATGCCCCATGCGATCAAAGGCCTCTTGACTTTGCCTTTGAGAGGAAGGACTCGAGAAAAAACGTAAATGAAGAATCTGTCTTGAAATGCTAAATTATCAGGTTGTTCCAGTCCTTGAGGAAGAATTTCCGGCGCTAGCAAACCGCACAATTTAGGCATCTCTGGGAGGCACAGGACGATGCTCCTGCATATCGAACAAGAATTGTGATAGCTTGCTTGAGTGATGATGGCCTTAAACCATGAGGTAAGCCCCCAAGATAAGCAGATTTGACCTTCCTGGACTTCTTTTTATAAGTCTTTTTGAAGTCTCGCGTGTACGCAACTCCTCAGGCAAGTTGTCTGTGAAGTGGATTTTATTGAGCAGGACTGGCGGACAGTTGCCAGGCGCGTATCTAGAACCCTGATACTCCCGGCGCGGGAAGTGACGTTGGCCGCGAAGCAGGAAAATCAACAACAAGCCAAGTACTAAACTTAAATCAACACATGGAGAATGGTTTCGAGAAGGATTTCGTAACCGGAGTCGTGTCCGTCAACCTATCAGCAGCTTATGACACCGTTAATCACAGATGCCTACTTCATAAGATCTTGGAACTCACCAAGGACATCCGCTTGACTGAGATCATCAAAGGATTGCTTGCAAACATGATGTCATTTGTCCAGCAAGGAGTGAAGAAGGGCCGATGGCGTAGGCTCAAGAATGGACTATATACCCGTAGGAAACGTACTCGCATCTCTCCTGAGGAACCTGTCGGTTTATCTATGCAGACGATATTGGAATCAGCGCACAAGATGCAGACTTCACAGTTGTTGAAGAGAGACCCTCCAAAGCTCTGGATGAACTAACTCCTTATTATGAGGAAAACCACCAACGTGCAAATTCATCCAAGACACATGTGTGTGCTTTCCGTCTACGCAACCGTGAAGCCAAACGTCAGGTTAAAGGCACTGTCAGTGTTTTTTTTTTTTTTTAATTTTTTAGTTTAAAAATCATAAAAGAAGATTTTTACACGTTTGTAAAAAGTATGGGCATCCTAACATACCCTACAAGAGGTAAGACCAAACGCCACCTAACAAAGGCAAAATTTGATATTCTGGTCAATACTGTCCATACGGACACTTATTACTACACGTAATTAAATAGAGATTAATATCTTTGAACACTGCTGTTTCCGTCAATTTTTCAGTTGAAAAACAATTTAGAATTCTTCAGACTGTCCTTCACTTTTAAGCTATTCCTGCAAGTTTCAAATATTTTGACTCTTTTGGGTAGATCACTGATAGTATCTTTACCGTAATTTGGTCTGGAAAACCCCTGGAGCACTGCGTTAACCCTGTCTACCTAGGAGCTACCTTGGACCGTACTTTCTCTTATAAGACCCACATTAAGAAAATGAAGAGTAAAGTATGTTCACGCAATAACATCTTGAACAAACTGAGATGGGGTGCTCGCTCACATACTCAAAGATCCTAAGATCGATAGTACTGGCCCTGTGCTACTCATGTGCAGAGTATGCCTGCCCTGTATGGGAAAGATCGAACCATGCCAAGAAGCGTGACCCAGTGTTAAATACCTCACAGGATTTCTTCGTCCAACTCCAACGGAGAATTTATACATCCTTGCAGGAATTACTCCACCAGACATCCGTCGAAGTGCAGCGAGCATGCAAGAACGTAGCTGCCAAGTTGAAGCACCATATGTCCGGACAAAGACCTGCTGCTAACCGCCCTAAATCCAGAGAGAGAGGTTCTTAAACAAAGTCCAACCCCTTGAAGCAGTCTCTTAGGATCTAAGAGAGTCGCCTTGTGGAAAGAAAGAATTGCCATCAACCAAGTAACATCTATTGCTATTGAACACAGCGAGCATCTTCAACCTGGAGCTGATTCTTAATGGGCTGAATGGCGATGTCTCAACATATTGAGAACCGGAATCGTCCGATCTACGGTTTCCCTGTAAAATGGGGCTACCTGGAAGCAGATCAGGATAATACTTGTGGTTGTGGAACAGCACCACAGGCAATGGAACATCTATTGGTCTGCCCACTATTGGAGCAACCATGCATGCACAGATAAGGCCCTTGCCGAATTCAATGAAGCAGCCAGACATATACGCGTCTCTGACTACAGCATATTTGAGAACCATTGTGTTTGGACAGGATAAGAAGGTGCTATATGGAAAAATTAATAACCAATTAGGTGCAACGAACCTAAAATCTGACGATGTCAGTTTGTGGGCCGGCTAGACGGAGTCAAAAGAACCGCTAGTCCAAGGCCCACATGGTGTGTACTCGGATCGAGGTCAAAGTTTACGCGGGCCGATTAAAGGGGTATTCTTTGAAAAATCTTTAAATTGCTTCTTTTACCTCAAAGCAATTACTTTGATCGTGAAATGCATTAAAAAGAACTCCAGACTCGAGGCTGAATATAGAGTCTACACAGATTGGCGTTAAATGTCACATAGACTGATTAAAGGCACATTCTTTGCGAGCTTTTGCGGCACGGCCAGGTCGTGTTCTTTAAACACAGTGTAGTTACTTTTGCATTCGTTTTTAGCCTTAGTATGTTATTATTTTTTTTAACCAGTAGAGAATTATATTGATTGCAGAAAAGGCTTGCAAAAAACTCATGTCACCGGCAGCAAAGAAACCAACAATGAGATGTTTACATTATGCTTTTTTATTTTCATAATAAGATGATTTGTTAGCTCTTAGAAAGTAAGTTAGGATACATTCCTTCACATTAATAAAACTGCAATAGAACCGGGTGCATTAATGAGCAGGGGCCTTAATTTTACAGCATGCACTATTTTTCTATTTTCCATGCCTATCATATTCCACTCTCAATGCAAATTATGTTTATTGTCGCTTTTATGGCAAGAAAAATCCCCAACATAGTAATTCATAACTTCAAGGATAGCCTCCACAAACAGTTTAAACGAACGCGTATGTTGAATCATATACACGATGCTAAGTTTCACTGTGGTAATTCAATCAAGCTTGCCTGTATTTTTTAAACACAATGAGTATATTCACACCGTCCATATACTTCTCGTATTTGCTAAGAAATTGTATTTCAAGGCCCTCGCGCTATTTTTACTGACATTTGGAGATGATTTTATTTTAAAGAAAATTCTTTAGTCTTGACAATGTTGTAGGACAATCCTTCGGAGACTATCCCCATTAACCATGTTCATAGACAAAATCTTGAAATAAGCTTTCTAATTGAAAGTATGGCCAGCCCTGGCTTCATCAAGTCTACGGTCTATTCTTGAAAAAGTCAGCTCCAATGGGGTCATATTTAGGAGTGGTTCCTGTCTCTAGAGTCCACTATCAACTAGTTTCACACGTAGACATTTATTAATTCAGATGCTTGCTGCAATGTGGGAGTAAAGCGGTTGCCCATCAAGCGAATTCGAATGAACAAACATTCAAAGGAAAACATGATCGTGGCGTGTTCTCTCAAATTCGAATAAAAATTAACATGTACTATAGTAGGATTTTTTTATTCCGGTTCATTCAGTAAAAGTTTTTGGGGGGTGTCGAAGATTCCATTCGTTCCGAGAGGCTTGTATACTTTAACCCAATCAGTACAATAGAATTCGATGTCACGATACCGAATAAGATTTAAGGCCATAATTAAAAAATGTCCCTTTTCTCTCCCACGAAGAAAATATTAACAAGGCCAAGGCAAATGCACCTGAATCAAAGTTGCAAACACCAAACTTGAACAAACTCTGAAGCATTCAACATAAGAAATGTAACGAATAAGTAATTATTACTCACCAAAGTTCTTTTACGTCACTAAGGATAATGAAAATCTGATACGTTTAAATTTATTAATCTTTTTCCAGAAAACTATTTGACAGTTTGGTCCAATCATTTAAAGTAGCTTAAGTTTTGGTCAATCATACAACTCACTACAATATTGACGTGGCCTAATCCTCCTCCTTCACCGCAGCCTCGATGTTCATGACACCTTTAATCCGTTCTTTGATTGACGCCAAACAAGGAATCGATAGAGTGTCCACACTTTACGACAATCTATTCATTGAATCTGTTATGAAGCCTTTGCATGTCCGATACAAAATATATAGTTCATGTAAAATGGTTAAAGCCACATATTCTGTTGAACAATTGAGGCATTTCAGCTGGTAATACGACTTTTATTAAGTTTTTAATCTCAACCACTCCCCCCTCCAAATGAATTCTTACCATCGACAATATGCGTTACTGACAGGAATAAAAATCCGACTAATAAATGAGTTATATTCGGGAAATCGTACGACGGCCCTTCTTTAACGATAGCATACACCATTAAAAGAAATTGAATTATATCATTGATTAAAGTAAAAAGCGGGATAGCGAACGCGAGCGAACACGCATTCCATTTAGCACGAAAGTCATTTATAATATTTTGCAAATAAATATGCACAACCTATATATGGCATTGAATGAACATAGCACGAAAATCTGTCATTTCAATTTTTGTTGCACGAAAAAGTTTACTACTACCTAATATGACCGTCCTCAAATTTAGCTCAAATATCTCAAGATACGTTAAACAAACTGCCTGGTAAAAAGATACAACTGTGTAAACTAATTGATGATTAATTTTCAATCATGGTGTTAAGTAAGACAATTACTCAGAGACCAACAAAAACACCTTACTTTGTTGCGTTTAGCGGTTGTATTGAGACTTTCAATGGGCATAATTTAGGAGTGGGGGGCCTGGGCACCTCACTATAACTAGTGTTTAGACTTAGACTCAATTGTTTATTAAGATGGTCTTAGGCACAACTGTGCATTAATCACCATGTGAGCTGGTATGTCTGACATTACATGTATTGAAATCTTTCGGTTGGACAAGGGTTTGTGCTCTTTAAATGTTCCTTTTTAAAACTCTTTCTCTTCGCAACAATTGTTGCTGAGATATTTTTTATGAGATGATGTCGTTTGAACACAGATAAGCTTGCTTCTGTAGCGTTCGTTGGTTACACTGTAAACAATACGATTTAATGAAGAATTGAGCTTGCAGTCGCTTGAGCTAGCCGCAATAAAATGAACGCTACATTTACGAAAGGATCCATTCCCGTGAAATACACAAAAAGCGAAAGTTGAAAATTCATATGGTCCAGAGAGAGAAACATATAGAAGTGTTGACTTGACAATTAACATGCGAGCAATAGCGACTCTTATTAATCATTCGATTTCCATCGGCAGAAGTATGTGCAGCGCGAACATTTCTACGGACTAGATAAAAGTTCAGCTTTCAAATGCTCATATTTAGGAGTGGTCCCTGTCTAGAGCTCACTAGCTATCAACGTGTGTCAGTTCTTAACATGAGAACTGGCATGTCTGACAAGGATATCTTTCGCTAGAGAAGGATTGGTGCTCCTTTAAAGTTTTACCATTGTCCCTGATATGGATACAGATGACGTTTTTGATGCCATGCATGTGTCGTTTGGGCACAGAACAGCTTCTTGAAAAGCTTTTCTGTAGCGTTCGTTGGTTACACTGTAAACAATAGGATTTATTGAAGAATTCAGCAATGTGGTCGCTATCCCTAAGCACGACAAAATGGATGGTACATTTACATTTACGAAAAGATCCATTCCCGCGAAATATACATAAGCGAATTCAAAGTTGATAATTTGATATGGCCCCAGACAGAGAAAGAAAATAGAAGTGTTTACAATCAACATGCGAGCAATCTGGTGTCTCTCATTGATCATTCGGTTTCCATCGGCAGACGAAGAAGGCAATCTTTTACTGAGCGCAAGTATTATGTTGAATATGAAAAAACAACATGTGCAGAGAGAAAGGCAAAACTGAACGAAATCGATCACGTAAAGTACAAGAATCGCCCAGGATGTACGTCTATCGCAGACATACACCCTTCTAGGATGATTTGAGAATTTGGTATCTTCTGGCCATTTGAGACAAAGAGAGATCGTCGTGGAACTGTCAGCTGCAAAGCCAGACAGTAAGAACGCAAATAACCAGCTACATGTGATCAGTTTAATGGCTCTACCTTTTCCCGCAATTTTACGGTGATAGAATGTATGACAGATAGCCATGTATCGATCGAACATAACCAGGGTAACGATGAAAACTGAGTTAAAGTAGCAGCCATATTGGGTAATACCGGCTATTGCACAGCCAGCACCAACATTAAAACTAAATCCGAGATTTAAGGGCGAGTTGTAGTATGAATAAAGGCACTGGGTAATGCCACTCACAAGGACAACGGAATCGCTAACCGCTAGATTTGCCAAGTATAGATTGGTAATAGTTCGCATTGCTGGAATTTTAATCAATACGTACAAAAAGACTCCGTTGAAGGTGAGGCCAATTAATGTTATTATTGGAATAACGATAATGATAAAGATCCGTAAACCATTTGGATACAGAAAATGAAGAACTTGATCAACACTGAAGTTAATATCACACTCCAGCAAACGGTCAGACGTGTTGCTGGCCATAATGAAAACCCGTGTAATATCTTTCTGTCTGCACTTTCTCAGCAAGTCGATAGAATAGGCACGTACACAAATGCTCTGCACGATTGCAAAATTGGTTAACGTGGTTATATTGATTTGTTTATTTGTGTCACTTCTTGTATATTGGAGGGATGATATAGATATCAATGAGCTAGATGGCGTTCGTGAAAATAACAGGCTTTCGCACTTGACTTGGTTAACTTAGCTCGAGCGGCCGAAGGAGGTGAATCTGGGTTACTTGGACCCCCTTGGGCACCAACCAAAGATATTTTACTAATTAAAAAATTAAAGTAATTAAATCTTGGGATTTATTTGCTTAAATATATACCTTGGGAAGCAAATTAATTAATAATCAATAACACTTAAATCAAATAACCATTATGTGCTGATAGCATCAATTTTAATTTTGTCATGACCGTGGTCTTAACTGTGTAAGTCTATGGGAAAGACCAAGATAAATTTGAACTCTGAGAAAAATAAAAGATGGTATAAATTTTGCCATATTGTGCTATAATATATGAATTGTTTGGTCTATAGTAGATATAAACAATTCGTTGGTTCAAAATCTTGTATCAGAGTTGCTGAGAATGAAAATATGCGAACCACATTTTTTTCGGAGAATTGACGGTTTCAATTGGCCATAATGTCAAACGGTCAAAAATTCAGTTTTTTATTTTATTTATCGGTATGTTGTTCTTACGTGACCCCAATTTACTGGTAATCTTTCGTAATCAAACTCCCATGGAAAAGTGGTTATCTGTGTTGGGTCTTTAAGACCCTCCCGGGTACTAACGGCAGTTTTTTTTAGCTGGGGCACTTTAGTGTTAAAAGTAATTTTCCACCTGTTCTGATTACATCGTATTGTAAAGCCGCTGTTAATGAATTTGCCGCGTAACAATTCGCGTGATCAGGTTGATATTCTTGTGTGAGTGCGAATATTGATTTCGTGTCAGGTATCTGAGAAACTTCCTTCTTGATGAGAGGGATGCAATAGGCTATTCCTATTTAATACTAGCAACGGACATTAAGTATACCTAGGTACGTGGCTTCGCCCAGACGGGCCGCCCCAGTCGTGGAGACAACCCCAGCAGTGTGTTTTACCAATTGCGTGTACACAATATAAGCTGTATACACCATGCACCGGACCAGTCAAAGTATTTCAAATTTCCCGCCGAATTTTTACTTACAGTAATAAAGAACGAGTATCCACTAAAAGACCACTTGGGTGATATCAATCTTTACCTTATCCCAACAAGGCCCAATGACCCACAGAAAAATCCTGAGATAAATTTCAGAATCGACCGTGAAACTCAAAAAGTGTTTCACATGTAGTGGTCAGTTCATTCCTCGAAAGTCACAAAGCGGTGAAGACCGCACCGCGGCCTTTGTAAGCTCAAACAATATAGGGACCTGTAATCAAGAGAGATATCGAGGTCCACACATCCTATTGAGCTATTGATCGTCGGGGTGATCAGCTCCTCAATCGAACGATGACCACTGTCATTGGTGATGCACATGTAGTGGGACAATTACCTATAGTGCATAACTAATAAGAAAAAGGAAAAACCAATGTGTGCACTGGAATCTCGTATAGACGGGTGTAGATGGGATTGAGCATGTACGTCATGCCGTGTTTTTTGAAAAGAAATGACTAAGAAAGAAAACAAAGTAAATAAACAAATTTAAAACAAATGAATATTAAAAATGATTATCTTCTGTCTTGTTTCTCTTTCTAGTAACTTTTTTCTCTTTCTCGCTTTTCTTTTTATGTTATGTACCCTTTCTCTTCCTTTATTTTTCAATCTTTGTTTTTCTCCTTTATTCTTCCCGCATCTTATCCCCTTCTTTTCTCTATCTCTTCTTTCCGTTTCTTTCTTTTCCGTTTCGTTTTTCCTTTCTGTGCTTTCTTTCATTTCATTTTTTTTTGTCTTTTCCCCCCTTTTCTTTCTCATTATAGGACTTAGGAGCCTCCTAGGCCTAGAATAAAATCAAATGAAATGTGCTGGAAGTGAAATTGTGGGATATGCAACATGTACCCACAGATAGCCCACGTGTATCTGTCTGTCTGTTCTGTTGCAAGGATTGGATATAGTTATCCATAATTATATATTCCATTCGGGCATTGAAGTCAGCAAGACCAGATGTCAATAATCGGCATTGCAGTGCTTAAGGCTCACGTCATGTGGGGAAAGGCTGTTAAATAGGCTTCAAATATAGCCGACGGAAAATTTCTCAGCATTGCAAGCAGGTTTGTACTGTTTTTAATACGAGTTTGCGGGATGTTAACGGGATGTTAATAAGTTTGTCAGTGCATTATTGACCAAGTGGCAATTCCTCATATTACATTTAATCACTTCGGGGGGTCTCCTTCCGTATATATAGAAGAACTACAAAAACAAAATCCTATGGGAGGACAATTGTAAATGTAATTCAGGCTTTTAAAATTAACAGTATATTATATATAGGCCTATAGGAGATATTTATGGTAGAGGCCGCGTTGCCGGCAGTGACAAGTGCCTTCACTGCCATTGGGTCCGATGGAGGTCCGCGGATCGTGTACCAGCCCATGAGCACGTGAACACAGTCCTTGCTACGATCATTTTACCTATAACGGTGGATCGGTCCCGATGGGTCGTTCCAATGGCTGATTGACATCCCTATTGTTGGGCTTAACAAAGGCCGCGGTGCGGGTCTTTACCGCTTTCGAAAAGTCATACCATGGTCATACTGAGTTGTGTTGCGGGTGGGCTACAAGATCGTTATTGTCAGGGCCTGAAAGGAATTGCTGAATATTCTCTGTACTTCTTGAGCTGTTTATACTAGTAAATGTGTAAATTTTCCCGTTTTGCTTTCCGACAGATTTTTGGTGGTTTTTGTTTATCAATTAGAAACACGCTAGAAACCACCCCTGTAACACACGGAGATTTTCGCATTCTCATACAAGCACCTCCATCGCCCTCCTAGTACGTGGTAAGAAGTCCTGCAAAAACTTAAATAAGGTAAAGCATACTGGTGATGCCACTTTGTCATCGAGCCGCTCAGAACTACGTAAATTTAACAAACAGGAACCTTTACTCTATATAGATAACTTACGCCTATAACATGATCTCACAAGCAGACGCCGTCGAAACCAGGTTGAAACAAAATGAAAACAAACGCAACACCAACTTGCCAACTAGACACAAAAATACACCCGCAAAGAAAATAAATAGTAAATATCCATCTTTTGCCTGTAAAAGAAATGCGCATATTTGTGGACAAAATCTCAACCCGGTTTGTCCTCATGGTCAGGACTGTGGTTAGTTTCTTGTTTTTCCGCGCCGTACGCGGGGATTTTCCATACCGAGGAAAGCTCGGTATAATTTTGCTGCAGTTGTCGTTGTGCAATGATTCGCGCACCCTTATACACAATCCAAAAAATCAGTATTTTTGCGGGCTAATAAGTTATATTGCTAACAAAATTTGATAGGCATGAGAGTATAGCTATACTTTTCCGTTTAATTTACCATGCTTCATGAAGACCGGGCAGAAAAGTTTTAATGCACAATTAGCCGAAATTGCTTCCAAGTTCCGGTTTGTTTCTATCCGTTGTTTTTATTTTCTCATGTAACGGAAATAAACTGTATAGGCCCTAATTGCTGAATTTAAAGTGGCAATTTTTCCGTAATTTTTCACTTTCAATACGATCTGTTTTCAATATAAAATGATTACAGCAGTGGTCCGCGGTGCAACTACCGGATGTTTGTGTCGGTCTGTAATGCCCGTAGAATCGGTCAGTATGTGTTCGCGGGCAGCCTAACCCCACCTCCACTGGTACCAATACGGATAGCCCAGGCGGCGTACCAGTGTCCTGTTCCAGCACGGTTTTAATCTCTGAAAGTTAAATAGGCCTACCAGCGCGTTCCAGCATGGTTTACAGCTGGGTTACCAGTCGTTTTATCGACATTGATTCGAGGCGGCGATACGGTCTCGTTCCTAGCGACTCGAGCTTTGGAACACGAGGCCGAATACAGCCTGGTGAACTAACGGGGACATATGGTATTGGCCTGATACCTAATTGACCCAGCGTTTATTTCTACCAGCCGACTGACGCTGTGGATTTTTTCCAGCGACTATGGAGCGTGGAGGAAAATTGAGGCTTGGAAGAAAATCTTGGAAACAGGCTGTGCTCGTAAAGAACCGTTTCTATTGGTTTGAGATGCAAGTTTGCAGCGTTCATGCAGTACAACCTGTCTACATTGTCTACATTTAATAGAATACGTAATCTGAATTTCACATCGTATTTGTGTCTGTCGCACATAGCCCTAGATCGAAAGCGCCATTTCAAACCACACAACAACAACCCAATGTTGGTCACGCAGGTTAGTGCTTCATAAGTTTTAACCTGTCCGATCGGTCTTCACGCCTTTTGGCTAAGATCAGTGTATGTAGGTTCAGACTGCACGCTACCATTGCACATCTCGGTAGGGTGCGGGAAGCTTTCCGGGCCTCGGGCACACTTGCTCCGGGGTGTGAATCCAATTTCCCAAAACAAAGTTATTGCCAGTAACAAAACCCCTGTTCCTTGGTGGTATGAAAAGTGTGATCACAAAGCTGTAAGATAAAAAAACGCCCTTAAGTTGCTTAGGCGGACTGATCTACCCGCCATTAACAGAGTACAAGCTTAAGAGTGCTATTGCAGACTCACTATTCGCGAAGCAAAAAAACGGCAACTGGCAAGTTTTGTGGGGTATTTCCTCGCATACAATGTAAAAAAGTTTGGAATAAAATTCAAAATATTCTCGTAAGTCGATTCCAAACTTCCCTGTTTTGAATTATAAGACAAACTTGCTGTGTCTGACCTCGCTAAGGCCATGTCCTTTGTTCAATCATTCGCACATGTGAGTAGTACAGACACTATGTTATGATTTAATATATTAACAAAAGTTGAGAACGATTTTTGTATGATGCAGACGATTCCAAGCAGAGTTGTTTAGATGAGCCATTTACTTCGGATGAACTAGATAATGCTATTAAAATTGCTAAATGTACTACTCCAGGTGCGGATGCAGCGCTGGCCTTGTTAAGAATTCCCTTAATTGGTGCTTCAAATCCTCTCTGATTTACAATATTGTCCTGATAATGGGTGAATGTCCAATTTTGGAAGCACTATTTTTAAATCCCCCTCCAATCTAGGTAAAGACGCATACACCACTGTCATATAGACCCATTTCTTTAACATCTTCATTTTTGTAACATTATGGAGCGTATGGTGAATAAAGAATCGTTTGTATCTGGAATCAAAGAAACTTTTAAAATCCTATCCAGAGTGGGTTCGAAAGCGGGACGTCGTACCATAGATCATCTTGTTCGTTTAGAATCATCCATCAACAAAGGTTTTGCCTTCCCAGGCTAGCACTGTTGCTGTGTTTTTTAGCTTCATAATTGGCCTACGATATGGTGTGGCGAAAAGTGTTGTTATCAAGATAAGCCTAGGCCTTGGAGGTAATGCCAGTTGCGATGGGTGGATAACTTTCTCATGGGTAGGGTCATCAGGGTTAAAATTAACGTGTCTCCTTTTCTAGTGATCATTTAACTGATAATGGCCTTCCCCAGGGTAGTGTAATGAGCCCGTTACTTTTTAATATTGCCCTTGCGGACATTCCCACCAGGGTTTCAGATGTGATATTTTTACAATATGCGGATAATTTGCCATTTGGAAACACCACCGCACTATCTCATATGCACTCAAAA
>JAMKCH010015635.1:0-25016 GCA_023653785.1 Ophioderma brevispina
CAATAAATGCTTGCAAGATTGCAGTTAAGTAAGCTTACATTCGCGACGGACTGGGGTTTTAATTTTGGGATGGTAGCTGGCCAGCTTGGGAATTTTTATTTAATCTTCAATTTGGAAGCCGAGGAATGTCATGTCTAAGCGACAATAACTACTAGTCCAGACCAGCGGACAATACATGGGCATTGGACCATACACATGCTAACAAATTGTGATTTTCTATGTGAGTAAAGGTATCGCATGGTCATTGTGTGTTGCTTGCTGTACAGAGTGTGGGGGACTAGGACTTTTAAATACTTGTTAGAGGGGACTTGAATTTTAATTGTGAGGTAGTTGTGTAAAATTATCCACATTTTGGGTGTTGGAATTCAAGTTCAAGGGATGGAGTGATAAATTAATGAGGTTTGGTTAGGTGAGTTATAGTGGCGAGGTTGAGTTACAATGTAAACAGTGAGTTATAGCTGAGACTGGGGGGGACAGAAATGTTTAACAGAGTTAAATTGCCAGTCTTGATGTTTTGGGGTTAATGATGTTTGATAGGACTAACAGCAGGCCGCACAAGCTATTTGCAATTTTGTGTAGATATTGTCGAAAGTTTCATTTGAGTTTGGTGCACACATGTAGTTTTGTTGTTTGCTATTGTTAAGGGGGGGAAATTTGACTTGTGTGAGATTAGATAAATGTCCTCTTCTAATTTAGATGAGTACAGTTCAGGAGTATTGAACAAAATTTACTGTTGTGCCAATTAGATCGTAATTGGAAAGTTCTTGTGATCGATAGCCACATCATTTTTGAGATCAACTGGTATTTTTATTATTAGAAGTACATTAACTGGAGAAAAGAATCATGATTTTGCAACTTGAGGCAGGATGTTGTGTTTCAAAGGCTTTTAATGTAAACAAATTCCTTTTGCTCATGATCCAAATGATGAGTGCAAAAATTGAGTGATGGATCAATGTACACTGTAGAACTAGTAGAGCTGAATAGCTATTTTCTTGATTTGTTGAGACAAGTATGGTTGGCCAGTTGTATCAAAATGCAGAGTTGTGCATGTTTGGTGAAGTAACTCAAGGAGTGTGTTTTTGATCTAGTGTGTGCTTGGGTCGTGTGAGGTTCATCTACTACTATGGGTTAGTTCATAAATAGTTGAGGTGGAATACATGATTAAGTTCGGCAGAGTAAGTTGTTTCCTATTTCAGAGATTTGTCGTCTGACGTTCCTCCGGCCTATTGGCCTGCAACTGTCCAGGATGCTTGTAGGAAGAAGATTTTACGCTGCTCCTTTTTGGTGTTTGTATGTGTATTTCTGGTGGAGTAGTGTTTTTAGGGGTAGATTAGGTGAGTTGGTGAGGGGACTGAGTATAGGCTATGAGTATGGGGTCCGTAGTTGAATGTGCGAGTTTGTCCTTTTGGTGAAGATGAGTGAGCGAGTGCGGTGGGTCTCATTGGTGCGTGTCTGTTATCTGTTCCTTCTCCTCTTGAGATGAATGTGAGCAAGTTCAAATATTGAGTTTTAAATTGGAGTCATTAAAATGTCCGCTTCTGAGACACTAGTGGTTACGGTCTACTGTGTTTGAAAATGTATTATTTTGATTACAATTTTCTTTTGTAATTGTTGTAGTGCATTGACCCTATGCATGTGTTGCATGGTGTGCCAGAGTACATCGCGGTAGTGCTAACAGGAGCAGCATGGATAATTATGGTATTATGAGTTACATTAAACTCAAGGTGTAGATGGAAGTGTGCGTTTTTTAGGTCAATGATTTGTGAGATTGGATATTCAAATGCACGAATAATTATGAGGTAATTGTAAGGAATTTTAAGCTTTCGCCAAAGCTGGTGTGGGTTAGACCCAAGACCCAGGGTGCGTATCGGTTCGGAATTACAAATAATTAGGTTGGGTGGTTCAGAGGTTAAAAGTTGAGCAAGCAAGGCGGTGCTAAATTGCTGAGTTTGGGTTGCACTTTTAATTGCGAACAACACAGGTTTGGGGTCATGTGTACAGTTGAGTGGAGTGATTTACATCATCATTTGCAACAAGTGAATTTGTTGTGTACATGTAATTTAATTTTGAGTAGATGAGCCAACTGTGTCAAAATATGAGTAGTGGTGTAGAGGTACTTTGGTCATTTTAATTGTACCATGTAGCATGTTTTGAAGTCCAATAGGCCTTTAACGTATAGGTGGCCATTTGTGAAATGTGTCTTTGGTATTTGAAATTTTAGAAGTCTTTTCGTTCTCGACCACACATAACATCAATATCTCACAGGGTTGTCTGAAGTAAATAACCTCATCACTCTAAATGTGGTAACATTGTCTTTGGTTAGGTAATGCTTTTTTTTTTTTGAGGTAATTTTGGATGGGAGCACAAAACACGTAATTTGTGCAGGTCTCTAGTTTTTCCTGACATTGTTCTTTTTGCAACAGTGAAGTAAGATTAATTGCTATGTCAAGAACCTTCCTCAATGTAGCTAATGTAATTGTCATATTTGTTTCTTTTCCATGTGCAGTCTCCAACTTTTTATGCAAAAACATGCAAATGTGTGTATGAGTGTAGAGTGTAAACAAACTGCTATGAGCACCCATTTGATGAAAAATAGGTGATTTTCAGACATCAGTTGCCATCCTGTCAATTGATTAAAAGCAAGTGTAAAACATTGCCTATGAAAGCCATCTGTGGTGAAATTATGCATTGTGCAGTAGTAATACATCATTTTTTAAATCAAGATGATGGCATTGTGGTGACTGATTTCAGGTTGCCAGGGATTAATCGCCAACTTACCCGCGCATACTCCCGACCGCAGCGTGCGGCGTTAAAAACAGCGCCTCGTTCGCGCATATTATGATACTATTTTAAAAAGGCCGTCCCGCGGACACCTGCTATGGGCCTATACTATGTATGTCATAATTGACAATGTTTATTATTGTAACTAATATATAAATTTAAATAATTTTCTTATACTGTGGATCGAGTTAGTTATAATCCAAAAAATGATGTAAATGAGAACAAATCAGCCAATTTGATATCTTAAACATGACATGTGTCAAATATTTTTTGTTTAATTTTTTAGTTTTTTGATTTTTAAATGTTGTTGTAAAGAATTAGAGAAAGTGAGAGTGAGGGGTGAGCGGGACACTCAAATGTTTTCGGTACGGATTTGTGTGGCCGAATCCAACTTTAGAGCTTGGGAACTGATTTGTCTTTTAATAGGGCCCTTAGAATTAGAAAAAATTGGAGGAAACTTGGAAGCTTTTGAACTAAAATTTGGCCAAATTCCGCTGAGGAAAAAACGGGAGAGTATGAGAGCGAGAGGGCGAGAACCGGGGGGGGGGGGCACTCTGATAGGTGATGTGTGACCCGATTTTTGGAACTTAGGGACTTGGGAAGGAAACTGCTGATTTTATGTCTTTTAATTAGGGCCTTCTTGGAGGGAAGGAAATATGCAGGCTGGTAGAACTTAAATTAGGCTCAAATTAAGGCTTCTGAGGCAAACAATTTCCCAAAGGGGAGGTGGCCCGAATTACGATATTGAAATTTCATCTTGATAGATTGGCATTCACCCCAAAACTCATCTGTAAAGTTCCAAGCCGGGTATTTCAATCCGTTTTGATGTGAGAGCTAAAAAAACGTTAATTTTGTTAAGCCCCATAGAGTACTCTGTTAAATTAATATGGTCGACCAAAAAGGGTGGTACAATTTCACTCATAATCCAAACCAAATAGCTTTAGCCCTAAGATTTAACAGGGTAAATGAGAAAAATAGTAGAGTTTTGTGCTACAAAACATTTGGCACTTCCGGTAAAATCTGGAAATCTGGGGACGCGGTATTAGCGATCGGCCATGGACCTTTAAGAACTAAATTAGGCTTCAACTGGAAGTATTAGTAACTCAGTGTTGGAGTGCTGTAGAGGCATGAAATGGCGTGTTCGGGAAAGGAGAACCCTGGGATGGTTGGTGGAAGGAGAAACATGGGATAGTTGGGAAGTGGACTGGGGTCGGTAAATGGGAAGAGAAATCTGGGATCATGCTGTCTGGAACGGAGACCCATGAGTATTTGGATTGGCCATATTTGGGTTAGTTGGGAAAGGCACCTGTGTTAGATGATCAGAATTTTAGTTACTTGAGAAGGATGTTCGGTGGGAAGCTGGGAGGGGCTCTGAACAATGAAAAGGGGATCTTGTGTATAGTTGAAAGGGAATTGTGGCAGTAGGACCTTAGACTCTGGGGAGGTCATAAAGTGGACTTAAAGAGACGCGAGGAGATTTCCAGGGAGAAGCGCCACCAATTTTGTTTGAACCCCGTGGTTTTTTACATATTTGGAATGATGCTTACCAATGTATTAGATCACACCGAAGTGAATAAGCCGAATACGCCGTCTTTAATGTAATAAGATATGATTTAGTACTTTCTGTCGTGCACGCCAGAAGTCAAAGCATGGTCTTCTATGTGTGGAGAAACAATTACGATAGCAGGCAAACAAGTTCAAAACAAGGTTTGCGGTTTTTCTTTTGCACCTTTTGGTCCAATAAACCTTTGAAACGTTGTCTCGAGTTGGTGGTCTACAACCATCCGAGTGAAATTTTAGAGAAATTTGTATCCTAAAAATCTCCTCCTGTCACTTTAATTTGTCCAAAGGGGCCCTGGGGTATTTAAACAGGGCCCTAGGTAGTGCAAAGGTTTACTAACACTACAGGTCACGTCTGATAAGGTTCCGTCCGGAACCCTGACAACCCTGTCACCTAATCGCGAAAACCGGACCGCAAATTCTAGTTTTTATGTGAGTTTGTCTATTACTTAGTCATAGCTTATACCGTCTTGAACAGATTTATCACCAATAAATTAATGTTTATCATTATCAGTTAAGTTAATAAGTATGTAAATGCAGTCATTGAACCCATTAGAGTTGTTTCTGCAAGAGAATGGGGTAAGTAAATGTTATTGCAATCATTATTGTATTTGCCATTCTGTGTCTTCCTTGCAGCTTGTGTTACCAGCTCCTCATCTTTGTACAATGGTGTTCTTCGGGTTACTTGACTGTTGGGGTCATATCTTAAAACCTATTGACTACGTTATGAACTTTTCAGGGATATTAGGAATAGGGGTGAAGGGGGTGAGGGGGGGGGTCCCATCTACCTTACAACAAAGAATAAGTCATCACGTGCTTTTGTTCAACTTATGGCGCGTGCCCACCAAGTGTTGCGTTTTTTTGGGGGAACACACTATAATATGCCAGGTGGTTCAATGCTGGTTATATAATTATTTTTCAGAAAACTGTAGGCATCTTTTGTAATGTTCTTATAAGTATTAAAAGTAAAAATATTTGGATGGAACATTTGAAAATAGAGTGTCATACACGTTTTGTCTGAATGATACATTTTGCTCAAATACAATTCATATTTCAAAACTTCTCCTTAACTAAGACGAATGCTATGTTGATCAGATTTATTCTTCACTTTTAAGATATGTCTGCAAATTTTAAAATATTTTCTCTTTCGGGTAGATCACTGATAGTGTCTTTATGAGCAAATATCCACAATGCAATCACAACCTTCAAATAACCCAATTCCCTAGTACATTGTAACTTGACTTTTTATTGTGCAGAATTACCCACATCGCCTCATTTACCATCCAAATTCATTTCTTATTTTCTTGACTACTCTCTTGGTTTTTACTTTCCCATTTGAAATTTAGTCCGTACAAGTAGCCTGGCAGCAGTGTTTATTACTGAGCAGTTTGTGGATAGACAAGTCCACATGTGTAGATACTATGTCATATGTTTTTGTATCACATTCATCTTTGTGAATGTGACACAACCGTGCCGATTTTATTAAGTCAATGACGTATCACACAGAGATGCCGTAGTTGTGGAAATAACTGGAGACAAAATCCATGGCTTGTTTTCTGTTGTATCATCGGTAATGCCATGGACTTAGGTATCACAAGGAAAACTGTTCTTTAATTAATCTACTTTTGACAATTAGCTAACACACAAACAACTTCATATAATAATAAAGTGATAAAACTAATAAATAATGAACAAACCAATGAATATGAAGCCTGACATTATGGCAATTTGAGGAATGACTGGGGGGCCGTTTTGGGATGGGAATGATTTGGAGAAAAGCCTATGTCGGTTGTGGAAACAAATTGTGGCCGTTTGGGGAAACAATGGTATAATTGGGACAGCTGGGGGGTGGTCTGGAGGACACACGGTGTGTGGGGACCTGAGTGGCAGTGGCGCGCATACCTCTTTTTCTGGGGGGGGGAAACGGGGGGGGTGGGGGGGGCAAAGTGAAATTTTGGGAAAAATGGTGGATTTGAGGAAATAAGTGGATTA
The DNA here is from genome assembly GCA_023653785.1 of Ophioderma brevispina. Taxonomy (NCBI): domain Eukaryota; kingdom Metazoa; phylum Echinodermata; class Ophiuroidea; order Amphilepidida; family Ophiodermatidae; genus Ophioderma; species Ophioderma brevispina. The sequence goes on from JAMKCH010015635.1 coordinate 6,334, forward strand.
TTATTGCTTTTGCCCTGTGTAAATATAAAAATGGTTTGTTTGTTGTGGGAATGAAAAAGAACTACAAGTGATAATGGTTGTATGGACACTTAAAGGTTATGTAGACAGTTTATGCTCATGCTTATATCCGTTTGTTTGCCATTTTTTAAAACCGTAAGATTTTGTGGGAACGTGTAACTTACTGTTGAAATTTGCAGAAATGGTGATTTGTGGAAACAAGTGGTTGTGATTTGGTGGAAATGTGGCTGTTGGTGAGTTGGAGAAATTGGGTGACGTCATTAGAGTAAATAACTAGGAGTCATTTGGTGAAGTGTCCGCTTGGAAGGTGGAACTTGTGGTCGTTTTTGGGAATATCTGGTGCTTCTGGCCAGAGCACTGTTCATTTAGGGAAAATTACTTATGCACCATTTTCAAGAGAGATTACTGGCAGTCCATTTAAAAGTACTTTGTGGCAATGAAGAATATTAACACACAATAAAATACACTCTCCTTAAGATACATGAGACAATCCAGAAAGAACGGCCCCAATTTTTTTTTAACCGGGTTTATGCATATTTGGAATGTTTACCAATTATTAGACCACACCTTCAAATGAATAACGAATAGCCATCTTTGAGTATAGGAATGATGATTCAATATTTTCTGTCAGGCAAGACAAAATTCAAAGCATGATTTTCTATGGGGATTCTATAACGATAGCAGGCGCAGTTCAAACAAGGTTTTGTGGTTTTCTTTGGACTTGTTTGTCCGATAAACCTTTTAAGGTTTCTCGGTTCTTAAGTTTGTGATCACTTACTATTGCTTTAACTATAATTTCTAATGACCGATTCACATGACTACCTTTATAACACCTCCATTGAAGCACATGCTTGTGGGAACTACTGTATCTTCTCTTTGCCTAGACTATCATTTTGCAAGCATATTGGAAGAATTTCATTTTGTGAAAATGGGCCAGTTGGCTGTTTTTTTAAAGTGACAAATTTAAGTTGGAAAGCTTCATCTCAGGGTCACAAAGGGTCACTGATTGTCATAACTCCTTTCAGACATTGACAAGGTATCATCATGACATTAGCCAAGGTAAACCTAGGGACCGCAATTCAAACTTACTATACCTCATCTGCACGTCAACTCATATTCTAACCTTAATGCAATTTGCCATTGACTGACAAGCACACATCAACTACCTTTTCCTATTGATTGATCATCTCTTCCTCTCTCATCGCATCCTTCACTAAAACATCCTTACTTTCATCCAAAACCCCCTGGTGTCACCCAAAATAACTTCCAGTCTTTTCGATATCTGTCATTAAAGGTCATGGCTCACATTGGTTATTTAGCCTTGTCCCCCCGGATCTCATGATTTTAACGGAAGTGGTTCAAAATATTGGTGGTTTGAAGAAAGGCTCTCATTTATCTTTGTGAAATCTGAGGGCTAACAGTAAAAGATGTTTGGTTGGATGGTTATGACAAAAAAGTACCCCATTTTTGGTTGACCACAATAAAATTGTGTTTTTTAGCTACATATAAAAATGACCATTGAAATATCGGCATGAAATACAACAGATGGGGAATATTGCGATCAAGGTCATTCAATGCTAGATTAAAATTTTTATAATTTAATTAGGTATAATCCAGGCCATCACCCTTTAACATCCACGATAATACTCATTACATTTGGAATGGAGCAATTTATCTCTGGGTTCATGTTTGTTGTAAAAGTCTTCAAATGTTTGCCAAATTAGAACATCATTTGAAGCAAAGGAATGAAGGACATGGGACATGGATGCACACCAATAAATAGTGACTTTTACAGACTGTATAATCATTATTTTTTTGCGTATAGAATTTTCACATTCATTTTGCTTTTTTTAAACAGGGACTATAATGTTTTGTTTATGGACTTTCAATTGCAAAATTTTTATTTCCCCCTTTATTTACACTGGTTTTTCACCACTTCTAAAATCATCTCTATTTTTCAGTGATAACAAGGTTTGTACAAAAACACTGCAAGTGGAAAATACTAAAAAAGTTTCCATTTCATGATTTCCTACATGAAGGAAGACACACATTTTTGGTTATAATTCCATCTATGTACCATCATCATCACACCTGTCGACCCTCCTCCTTTGCAAGCTGATTGACAAAACTAAATTGACGGATCATTTATTTCCTTACAGTCGTGTTCATCCTTCATTCATTAATTGAACATCTGCGTCATGATCCAACAACCAGGTGGTGCCGAAACTATGTACATACTTTTCACTTTACTGTCAAGGTATATATATGGGTCATACAGTGTCTTCCAACAATTAGGTGCTACAATGTCAGACATTTTTAAAGAATATATGGGTAACTTCATAAGTTTAAAGGGGCATTTCATGATCACCACCTCGTCCCCCCGACTTAACCTAAAGAGTTGAGATTTATATATCTAACGTTAGTCTTAGTATTCCATGTGTATCTAATCGTGCAAATTCGGTCGCATGACTCGCATCTGTAAGAAATTCACAATTTTGTATTGTCTGTCTTTCTGTCTGTAACAGACAGAAATTACAGTGCAGTGGCCTATGGAATTGTGGGAAACAAGCAATTGCTCATAACACAAAACCGCAAGATCAGGATCACCTCAAATTTTGTAAATAAGCTTTTCTCAAGGATATCTAGTGAACAATGAATAAAACAGAAGGGGCTGGAATCACGAAATGCACCTTTAAACAATCCATATGTCATGGAGGGAATCCCTGATGAATTGTACATATCCCTGGAAATGTTGAATCAATGCCCATAGTAGCGACTTTGTAAACAAGGCTGTTCTCAAACCACTAGTGTCGCCTGCTTTTGCGATGTTTACTACAAACACCAAATTTCATGAACCATTGACCATAACAACCATTTGATGATATGACCTTTGATTGATCCCATAGGACTTAGTTGAGGTATGTTCTTTTGTTAAAATATCAAAAATAACGTCTGTGAAGGAAAAAAAATATTCCCAAGGTAGGTGCATCATGTCTTTGTGGGGAAATCTTCCCAATAAGGGAAATCTTCCCAATAAGGGAATGTTCAACACTGTCCTGGCAAATAATACAATTAAAATTCAAGGTCCCTTGCTTTGGTCTAACTTGTCATCCCACCTAAAAACCTCCCCTTCACTCATCTCCTTCAAAACAAACATGAAAAAGTATATGTTCAGTTCATATTGTGCTGTCGTCAATTCTTAATTCTTTTGCTTTGCTTTGCTTTCCTTTTCCTTCTACTGTTCAACTTCCTTTTGTCTAATAGTCGGTCCTGTAAATTTCTAATGTCCTGTTCGTACTGTTGTTTCGTGTATGTGCGTTTGTGTTCTTGATTGTTTTGTTGCTTAGTTCCATTATACAATACATGTGTAATCTTAAAGAGGTCATTGCACCACACGGCCTGCGTTTAGCAGTGACCTCGTTCACCACTAGTACAGCAGTTATATGTCATTATTTCTCTGCTATTGATGATTTATTTTCTATACAGTATCACTGTCTTAATTATATAAATTCCATTCATATTGAATTATCATCCTGATATAAAACATTTCTTTAAATATCACATTATCTTCTCATTGTAATACATTTTTTTATAATTATTTAAAATTGTATTTTGCTGTGTTCTGTGATGAACAAATAAATATTGATTGATATTTAAGTTAGAACAAAAAATTGATAAAAAATTACTGGCCTTTTGAGTGAAAGTGCATCAAAAAACTAAGCTTTTCTAATCTAAAACCCTTGAACCATAAACACCAACGTGCTCTGCAAGTCTAAAAAAAAAAAGCTCTTTTAAATCCATAATTTGTAAAGACTGCCCCTAGATTGCAATTTAAGTATACACTACTGCAGGGATATGTGTATTAGACAAGATTTACTTGTACCAGGCAATGTTACCTCAATTAAGAATCAAAATTCATGCTATAATGTATAGGTCATGAGTAATGCGGTAGATAAATATTCTGTGTCAAACCTATTCTTTGTTAATAACTCGATTATCTTTCCTATTCCCCCCAAGGCAGTATCAGTGGGCATATTTTTTTTTTCAAAATTTAAATTCAAATTATATTTTGAAAGCATTTTAAAATGTAAGCAAGTTTATTTTCACAGGGATAATATTTTCAGGTCCAAAAAACCTAAGGCACTAAGCAATTTGCTTTAAGTGCCCCTACCATTTGCCATTGGTATGCCTAAAAAATGTGCAATTCTTTAACATGTTAATGCCTTGGGTGCCCTATTTAAAATTGGGCAAAAACTTGCTGCCTGCCCTAAGTCTATTTTGGAGCTGATTTTTACTGCTGTGGCAATGGGCACCTTTTTCACAATCAAAATTTTATCAAGACTTAAAATTTTAAAGGTTCAGATCTGGAAACTCTGGACGTGGGTTGAGTCCCGGTCATGCAGCAAAGCTTGAGGGAAATGGGGCATAAAATAAGTTTCTAAATATCCATCTGAAAAAAAAAAAACTGTCACAAAAATGGCTGGATGTGTCATTTACTGTTAAGAGTGGACATATATGCATACATTTAATTTCAATTTTTTCACGACACACTCTAAGCCAGCGTGCTATTAAGAACACACAAAAATGAAAAAAAGTCTTATGAGGATAAAAGAAAAAAAGCAAATTACCCACAGTGAAAATGCTAAAAAAAATCCTAATACAAATTGCAGAAGCATGAAAAACAACGCGCAAAACCAAAAATTACCATTTCAATACAGTATGTGGTTTAAAAAATTAAATACCCAATTTACTGCATCCAATAGGCTATTTTTGTTTAGTTAGCAAAGGTATAAACATATGTGAAACAAACAGTTCTTATTCAGAAAATTTAAGACAATGCCAGATTGCTAACAAACTTCCCAGAGAGGCTAAATATTTCTACACTCTAGAATCACAGACCACAATATATCTTTGCCACATGTGTTCCCCCACCCAAAAAAAATAAAATCTGTTTTAAAAATACATAATACAGGTAGATTAACCTGCAGGCTCTAAATGTAAATAACTCGGCATACCGCGGTTCCTTAATTCAAACAGTGCATGAACGAAAGTGGAAAGGTTGACATTTAAGGTGGGCCCCATACACGAGCTAGGGAGTTCCAAATGCACTGAGTAAAAAATGAAATGCAAGTGTTGATACTCTCATGAAAACATTGATTTCGAAAGCTGGCATATGGCCTAATCTTTTGTTTTAAGAGCAAAATCAAAGAATATAATAGTCTGATATTTTATTTGTTTCACTTCATGTATTATTGAGGGTATGTTTCAATTGGAGTGGGTGCGTTGGTACCAAATTTATAGTGGAGTAGATATATTATTATTCCTTTATTGCACATAAAAGCTCCACAATTTGGTATAATTAATTTAAATATAACTTTCATAAATGTTTGATAATCATCATGGTTGTCCTGACTATGTGTACAAGGAAGAGAAAATATCAATAGCTTCCCATAATGCATTACTTCCAATGGAGATTTTTGTACAGGTAGTCATGTGAATCGTTAGAGATGAAACATCCTTAAAATGCAAGTTTGTGATCAGTACTGTTAATTTAGCCACGTTTCTTCTCTAACGATTCACATCAGTACCTGTACAAAAAACGCCATTGGAAGCAGTGCATTATGGGATGCTACTGATATCTTCTCTTTGTACAAGGTGCAAGAATTAAAGGGAAATTTTGTGATCCACAACCTCGTCCTTGACTTACCTAAAACCAATTAAAGATTTTTATATCATCTGAACTGTTTGACTGAGTATACATGTAGTATGCGTGCCTAATTCGATCTACTCTGGAAGAAATTGGCAAATTTGTATTTTCTGTCCCTATAAAATGGACAGAAATTACAGCAGTTGCCTATGGGTCACTGTGATACAAACATTTGTTCTTAACATCAAAATGCACGGTCAGAATCAACTGAAATTTTAGAAAGGACATTTCTCAAGGATATCTCTAGTGAACCATAAACAAAAACTAAGGTGCTAGGATCATGAATACACCTTTAAAGGTGCATTCTGTTTTATTCATTGTTCACTAGATATCCTTGACAAAAGCATTTTTACAAAATTTGAGGTGATCCCGATTTTGCGGTTTTGTGTTATGATCAATTGCTTGTTTCCCACAGTCCCATAGGCCACTGTGCTGTAATTTCTGTCCGTTTACAGACAGAAAATACAAAATTGTGAATTTCTAACAGATACAGCCGAATTTGCACGTAAGATTAGGTACACATGGATTACTAAGGCTAATGGTTCAGATGATATTGAAATCTCAACTTTTTTGAGGTAAGTCGGGGGAACGAGGTTATGGATCACGAAATGCCCCTTTAAGTGGACAAATAAGCTTGCCTGTATATAGTTTTGCCACTACATTTGTGTAATTCAATTTAACCTAAACCAAATTCACACTAAATGCATACATGCCATACAAAATATGTTCATATGTATGTACTTGTTCGCATCAAAAATGGCTTACATTTATGAATGGCAAATAGCTCTTCAGGTGAGGCCATGCACAAATATTGATTTTCCTGGATAAATTATGCAACCTCTCAGCATGAATAGAATCATCTAAAATTTTGAATGAAGTGATTTGGAAAAAAAAAACAATAATTGTGTCATATTTCCAAGAGAAAGCAAAATTTTATAGTGAACAAAAATTATCAAAGTTCTTAATAAGGGCAAACAGTTTAAAACCACACACTTCAATGCATAACATTTTCAATTTTACAGTGTAATTTTTTTCTGTATAATATTTTGGGTGTCCATCATGTATTCCTTTACTTTCATACATGAGAATCCACTTTTTACAAAAACCTGAAAAAAAGCTGGAAAAAAAATAGTGTGAAAATGACCAAAATATCCTTAAAACAGACTGAAAACAAATAAAATTGCATAAATCTGAACAGCTAAAAAAGCCTGAAATCAGCTGAGCAAAAGACTGAAAATCTCATGCCTGTTCTTTAGGAACATTTTGCTAATTTATTGAATAACAAAGAGTAAAACTGTAATATTTTTTTAAATTGAAGAGAAGAAATTATTGGGAAAAGAGGTTGCCAAATTCCACCTCAAAATGGTCACAGTTGGCACTTTCCAAAATAATAATGACAAAAATCAACTATTTGATAGCATGTTACTGGTAGTGAATTCTATCCTTTGTATGGTAGAGCATATTGAAAGGACTCTGCCTGTCATTCTCTTATAACTGATGAAATTTATGTCCGACAATTGAAAAGACTAGGCCACGAGCCCTACGGGCAGCTACGTTATTTCGCCTTATGTGCACAGTGGATGTTGTTTTATTTTCTATTACAACAATGAAAGCCATCTGCTTAAATAAGCATTGGGAAATAGAAAGAAATTTGTACCATGCATCTCTAAGTAGGGCAACCACATAATATATTTATGAAATTCTGGTTTATAAAATCACAAGTATTTAAAGGGGCATTTTGTGATTTCAGCACCCCCTGTTTTTTATTCATTGATCACTAGATATCCTTGAGAAAAGCTTATTCTCAAATTTTGAGCTGATCCCGATCGTACGGTTTTGTGTTATGAGCAAATTGCTCGTTTCCCACGGTCCCATAGGCTACTGTGCTGTAATTTCTGTGCGTTTACGGACAGAAAATACAAAATTGCGAATTTCTTACAGATGCGACCGAATTTGCGCGTAAGATTGAGCACACGTGGATTACTAAGGCTAACGGTTCAGATGATATAAGAATCTCAACATTTTTTAGGTAAGTCGGGGGGGGGGGGGGGGGAAAAAAAAAAAAAAAAAAAAGAAATGCCCCTTTAAGTATCCATGCAGTGAGATGAAATTTTAGATTTTGCTTTACAAGTGCTTTCCATGAAGACTGCTTTGCAACATTTGGAAAGTGTATTTTGGTGGTTAAGGGTTAAGATACTTGCTGCCAGACGATGACGGCCTAGTATCTTTTAAAGGGGGATGACCCGATTTCATATAAATATAAAATTTTCCTCCTGATTAAATGACCTTGACCCCATACCACATCTGTAAAGTTTCATGCCGATATTTTAATCTGTTATATTTAGCACTAAAAATGTAATTTTGTATGCCACATAGAATACTGTGTAAGAATTATATTGGTTGACCAAAATGGGACTTGTATTTATAACATCCAAAGCAAACAACTTTCACTGCTAAGATTTCACAAGGTAATGAGAAAAATAGCACCTTTCTTCCAACACCAAAATTTTGATCACACATGGTGGAATTGGGGGGGGGGTCCTTGGGACATAAGGCTATTTGAGATCAGGCCATGGACCTTTAATACAACAACTGATAAAAAAAATCAGAAATAACCCTAACAGTGGACCCCAATGATTTTAGAAAAGACAATATTGCTTTTATAACATAAAAAAAATTCAGGATTTTTCATCAAGATTTCATGTTACCAATGGCGATGTTTATAGTTGGAATTTCTTGGCCACCATCGGCTGCTTGCTGCTGGAGTAAAGGGTACCCCGTTGAAATCCTGGTTGCTGGGACGTCAGGTACGGCACTCAATGAAATTTGTATGTAGAACTAAAATCAGAATTTGGCTCTCCCAGTGGTTCTTTTGAAATTATGAAAGCATCTCATCTTTCAGAGTAGACATTAAGCTGTCGGTCCCATGTATAGAGAGAGTCATACCTGTAGATGTCCATCATAGTCTGTTTGGATAAAGTAGGGTAAAACCCCCCTGACTGTTTTCAATCCACCTTGTTGCTGTTTGGATAATTAAAATCCGACTGATACAGATATGATTTTTACTGCTGTGAAATATATGGAAAAAGACACCCAAATCATCCAATTACAAGGTAGAATAAAGAAACAAAGAGAAAAATAACACACCAAACAAATAATTATATGTTATCTCGGTGACCAGTATTCAGAATACAACATGTATCATCGAAACCCAGAGACAAATATCATGTATAGAAGCCATGACTTTGCAATAAGGCTAAAAAACATTTTTTTTACACTTTTGTCATAAATCATAGCCAAAAAGTTAAACTCAAAGTCTAAACGGTTACATTTGAGGCAAATTTGAGATATTTATTCACTCATTATTTTGTTTCCAATTGGGAAGTTTACAAGTTATAACATGTTAGTATGTATACCGTGCAAGTATATAGTAAATATGTAACCAATTTTGTTTTGTCTTGCAATCAAATTAATTGGAACCCATTTTCCAAATCTTTTCATGTGCCAATTTTATACTATCACAGTTGTACTTGTAGATGAAAGCTTTTAACATCTGTATGGCCAATTTGTTAATTTTAAACACACATGGTCCTTGTCTTTACATGTTGTGATAGAATATCTAACTTTGTATGGCTTAGTGGGGAGAACCTGGGTAGGAGACTATAACATTTGTTTAAAGAATTGAAGATGTTCAAGTCTTTACAAGAGTCTCTGGCAAACAGATGAATACTTGGCCTCACTGGTGTGAAAAGCTTCTAATCAGTTTCTTCCAGTTAATTGTATAATGTAGGCCTTTGAATCAATGCGAGTTTAATTATGCAATTGTATGGGTAGGTAGGGGGTCCTAAAGGTTATTTTAATTATTTCACTATAATTCATTCACTGTATAATATAAAACCAAAGTGTAAGTCATTGGCTTTAAAAAAAGAAAATTTTAAATGACTTTTTTCGTTTTTCCGCTTCAGTGGAAGAAACTGGAAGAAAACCTGTTCTTCCAAGTGGCCAGTGGAAAAATACAAGGCAAAAAACAGTGTTTTTTTCCACATGGGAAGAAACTGGCGAACCCTACTGTTTTTTATGCTTTTGGGTGCAAGAAAAGTTGAAAATCTGAAAGAAAAAAACTCTGGTATTTGAAAACTAGGGTGTATTTTTTCCCGATTTTCAAAACCAGGGTCGGTCGGTGGTGGGAAAAGCAAAACATTGGGGGGGGGGCAACAATATGAGTACGATTGTTTGGGTACAATGGACTGTGTGTCATGCACTAGACCTTGTGCCTTCAAACCTGGGTATCTAAGTGTAGTCACCTGGGGCTGCATTATGTAGTATATGCATGGGGCATTCTACTATAATGTAAAAATAGGTATAGTCTCTTTTCTCAAAATTGTGAATATTGGGACCTAATTTTGACTACATTTTATGCACACGAATACAAGCCTTACAAGCGATTCACTGTCCATATTTAATGCCCTCATCATTTGATCTTGGGCAGCAAAGTGGATATAAATAATGTCGGTCGGCTGTGTCTTGCCCATTATTCACACTTTCTGCTTGCACACATTTTGGTATAAAATAGTAGTACATTCCCTAACCCTTTTCCACCGTGGTAGTTTCTGTAATGAGTGGTTTTTGAGATGGGCGTCTTTCATATACATTGAGAGGCTTCTATATACAATTATGATGATGGCTTCTCATATACAATATGAGATGGCTTATCATCATACAATATGAGATAGCTTCTCATATACAATAGGAGAGGCTTCTCATCTATATTATTAAAACGCAACTTTGCATGGGTAGCCATCGGATTGGGAATTTTATTACGCTTCCTCCTTTTTCCAGCGTAGCACCGTCAGTCCTCGCCCAACCATAAACTTGCCACAGCGCGTCGTGCGGAATTTATTTAAACACTTGCGGATTGTCAACAAAACGGTATGTTGTTTCATGCTTACTTCCATGGTGATCGCAAACATTGCACATGACCGCGGCGTGAACGCATCCTCGTGCATGTTCAGGCGCGAGATATGATTCGGCGTGATCGCCCCCGTACGCCTGTGTGCTACGCATCACCGCTGGTATGCCACACCATGAGAAAAGAGAGGGGGGAGATATGGGAGAGAGAGATGGTCATACAGAAAGAGAGAGAAGAGAGAGGACCAACAAGAGAGAAAGAATAACTGGGACAGAGAGTATTGAGAGAAGGACAGAGGGGAAATAAGAGTGGAAAAAGAGACAGAAGTAAAGTAAAATTGACAAAACCAAACCGGGCAAAAGCAAAGAAGGAAAAGAAAGGAAGAGCGAGGGACAGACGGGGAAAATGTAATGTAATGGTCTTTGGTGCGAATGATGAGAAAACGATATATTGTAGAGGGGGGAAATGTTGAGCCCAATATTATAGAAAGAGTGAGCGAGGGGGAGGAGGTGGTTCAAACAGAAGTCAAAGAGAGAGAGAGAGAGAGGGGGGAGAGAGGGAGAGAGCGAGAGAGGGAGAGAGAGAGAGAGAGAGAGGGCGAGATGGTTGGCGAGACCTCTGAGAGGGAAAAAACGTAATTGGTTTAGGGGAAAATATATTTGAGGATATAGAGAAAAAGAAAAACTTTGGATTAAGAAGTTAATGATAAAAAAGGTGGCTATAACAGGAACGATAGGGGTAGCCACGGGGAAGTACATTTGAGATAAAAAGGTTATAAACACTGCAAGTTATACGGGAGGAAATAATGACGGTTTTTTTCATTAGAAATGGTAACTGCCTACTACAGGATTAAAAATGGTCATATGAAGTCATGTTATTTCGCTTTGGTTGCTGTTGCTGCTGATGACGGAAACTACGGGTTACCTACTGCACGGGAAATAGTTTTGAGAAGAAGATGATTCATAATATACGGAAAGTTTGTTTGATCGTATCCACAAGTCATTGGTAATGGCTTTGTGGTGGTGTTGTCAGGATTAGTTCAGCTCAGTGTGGTTATCCGGGGCCGCGTGTATCCATGATACGGACGCTCTAACATGGCACGCTATTTGAGGCGGGGAGGATTGGGAACAGGTCCAGGGGTTTACAACCCTAACTCTTATTCGACACTGACTGCGATGTACATGTACAGTTGTGACTCTCTGTACACGGGACCCGACGGCTTAACGTCCCAGTCCTTCCGAAGGACGGGAGCTTCACATGATCCATTTGCCCCAATTCCAATGGACCATGGAGGATAGCGTAATTCGGTATTTAATAAGTAGCTGGTATAACAGATCAAATCCAGAATTGGTAGTACCCCAATAAAATCCCAGCAAGTGCCACGACCCCACGGGATTCGAACCCAGGAATTTTGATGGTAAATTTGCGTGCCCCGAGGCAGCAAACCCCTAACCGCCTATGGCCACCACGCCTCCCACGATAACGGAAAGTTTATTCGGGATTAAAAAATTGACGTTTCCTTAGTTAGAAAAATGGTAACTAAATGAGATACAGGATATGATGGGAACTACAATGAACTGGAGTTAATTAAAAATGTAAGAATGTTGTGATTCGGGTATTTTTTTACGAGCGTTTTAGGTGGTGTACGCGTAGTATATAATCCTGTTTGTTTCAGTGATCGGCTCCATTTCAGTGATCGCTCAGTTTACTCAGCTAGTATACATTTTGAGAGGGCTTCCCAAATGATCTGATGTCATTTGGGAAGCCATCCCAAAAAACCACTGACCTAAACTGAGGCTTGTTGGATCATTTGAATACATTTTTCCTACATTTTTCATGCAGATTCCAATTAACGTTCCTGAAAGAAACGTAATTGTTACTGTCAGCCGGCCAGATTTGTTGTTCGCAAGAGTAAACCGCTCACCTGACTTGAAGCGATGGTGCTTTTAACACCACATAACACGTGCACAAAGACGGCATTTTCTGATGCGGGTGTAAAAATGTTGTGACTCAATGGCACAGCGGAAGAGTAACAGACTATAGCCTGAAATTTCTACCATGTTAAGCAATGTCAAAGACTTGTCTTATTTTCTTTTCTATGAGCTGCCAGTCTCATTTACCATGCTCTCCTGCCTCAAAGAGGCCCCTAAATAAAACACTATACAGCAAGTGACAACAATCTACTGTCCACCAAAGTAACAAGATCAATTTATAATTCTCCATCACCGCATCCTTCCTTTGATTCACCGGCTAAACAATACACGCACTCAATAACACACCGGGGAACGCATGACGGCCAGGTAAAAACCATGAACGCATAAAATATGTCCAGCGCGATTGCACAGATGACGCAATGTGGTCAGTGTTACTGGGGGGAATTCAGTTAGCCACTTCGTTCGTTCGTGTCCATAAGTCATTCGTAATGGCTTGTGGTGGTGTCAGGCTTTTGTTCAAAACACCTGTGTAGCTGATCCGGGGCCGCGTGTGATCTGCTATGATACAGGACGCATCCTAACATGGCCCCCATTTTTTTTAAACTGGGGGCGGATGGGAACAGTCAGTGGTTTACAACCTACTCTTATTCGCACTGACTGGCAGATGTACATGTACCGTTGTGACTCTCTGTACACGGGAACCATACCTTTAAGGTCCCCTCCGAAGACGGGATTCTTCCTGATTAATTTGCCAATTCCAAGTGAACCATGAGGAGAGCGAATTCTTGTATTTAATCAATCGTCGTATACAGATTAAATCCAGAATTGAGCACCCGAGTGCATCCCAGCAAGGACCCCCACCGTGGGATTCGAACCCGGTATTTGTTTTGGATATGTTGCGCCATAGGCAAGCATCCTAACCACTATAATCACGCTCGTCCACGCTCTAAAAGTAGCCACTGGCCAGGTGTTATAAAAATTACATAATGCGTGGTATAATCCCACTTAAAATAACGAAAGGCTCGGAGGGCATTTTTACACACATCACATAATGCATTGGGTGGTGTAGTCTGACTTTTTATTGTACATACCACATGTCATACAAGAGAAATATCAGTAGCTTCCCACAATGCATTTGCTTCCAAAGAGATTTTGTACAATGTATCATGTGAATCGTTAGAGATAACCTCTCTAAATGCAAGTTTGTGATCAATGCTAGTTAATTAGCTATGTTTACCACTAACATTCATATCATTACTTGTACAAACCTCCACTGGAAGCAATATCCTTGTGGGAGCTACTGATATCTTCTCTTCTCTTGGTCAGTACAGTTTAGAGAGCAAAGAATTTAAAAAAACCCAAGAACACATGGCCTTAGAATATCAACGCAGACTTCTTATTCTAACCTTTGTCTAACCAAAGATGGTTGGTTACCACCCCCTTCTAGTTTTTTTGCACCCTACCAAAAATCCTTTCCCTGTCCCAAATGGTTAATATGTAATTGTCAATTGATATTTTACACTCCTTAATTTTAGCAAAGGAAGCCAAACGACATGGAAAGGTAAGGAACACAAGATCCCGCATAATAACTAATTATGCAAAAAGCAATTAATGGAAAAATATGGCCTCTAAACAAGAGGTCCTCAATCCTACTGCACAAAAGGTCTTCTGATGACCCCTGTTAGTTTCTAAGAAAAGAGATATTTAGGTCAGAGTTTTCAATTGCCTAAACTCAAAAACCAAATTACATACTCACCACACACATGTTTCTCATAAACAATGCACAGAGCTTCTAATACGATGATATACAAATATGCTGGTGCTCAACACTATAATGAAGTACGTATGCCATTATACTTTTGGGTACCTCAAATCTGATCGCGCTGTTTCAGGAAAATCTGCCTCAGTGCGCCTATCTACAGGCGCAGATCCAGGGAGGGGGCGGAGGGGGCACGCAAATCAGCCCATTTTGGACAAGTTTCAGCCTTCAGAACCCTGGTAATTTTGACGTTTTTCAAATCCTGGATCTGCCCCTGATCTAGGTTATAAATAGAACATTTTGGACCATTTCACAATCCATGCATTGTTGGGTGTCAAACCCAACGGGTGTATGAGCATACACTGAAGTGTTAATGGGGGATTACAATTTAATATTATGAGGCATTTTTTTTCATTGCAATTGATGGGCTCTACTTTATGCAAATCAATTGTCACAGATCTGCTTTGTTACAAAGATATGACATGCACGATTTGCTAATTTTGTGAAAATAAATTGTCATAAAAACTATTGTTCGCCCTATAGAAACACCTTTGTAAAACAAAGTTTGAGCCCCCTAAACATTGTTAAGTGGAAGTATATTTGCTCGAGTCAAAGTCCTTTAAATTTCAGCCAAATTTTTTTGAGGCAGACTTCTATTTTCACCCATTTCGAGTTTCCCCAACCTAAACTACCTAAAATTTCCTCATATTATCAAATGATCTTCATGTCTTGTTTGTAATATTTTTTTTTTGTAATTAAAATCAGGGATCCCCAATCTTTATTAGCCTCATGTACAACATGATTTTCATACAGCTTTATGAATTGTTGGACTTAAATGTGAATTTGGTGATCTATTTGAAGCATAACCTTTTGATAAGACCAAAATCAGAGAAAATATCTTGAGAATCACCACATTGCTGAAGTGGGATTTCCCCATAGATCCAGGGCAGCCTTTCCAGAATTTTAAAGAAAATGGAGCCGTTTACAGCCGACTCAGACAGACTGGCTATGCCAAGTACATGTATCACCTTAGGTGAGTTTTAAACGGAGTACATAATGTACGAGAGACCTGAATTGTAAATTATACTATAAATGGTGTGATCAACTTGTGTGGGGGTACACAGCCTGGCCCAGATGTGCGACTGTGTTTAAAGATACTAATTTTGCTTTAGTGTTCGCTGAGCATTATCGAGAAGTCTTTACAGCTCTGTGCATCAGTGCAATTTGTTATTTACTCTCGTTATTTTGAATATCTTTACCAATTCCAATGTGCATTTGGTTGCTGAAAGCTGTAGCTGGGGTAGTCAAGCTGGTTGAATTAAGCTAAGGGATTCCCAGCCAAGTTTGCAAGCCAGGTAAAAGGGGGTGCACCAGGGGGAGTACATGCTAACCTACAGCAACAGAACGGCATCAACTTCCGGCGTAACCCGAGTGCTAGTCTTATTCAAAGACTTAACGGTAGGAGGGCACTCTTATGCATATCGAACGGTCACACACAGACTTGACCTTAAAGAAGGCTATAGCCTGGCACAAAATATTTTAATCTAAATGACCGCTTTTGAAATTACACATTTGCAGCGGGTTAATACACTAACCCCGACGGATTTTGAAGTCAATAATTTTTTGCCTAAATTTATCATGATATTACTAAGATGTATTGACCGAAGGTTTAAAAGGTGATTTTTGCAATGTCACTGGGACTGAGGCTGCGGTAGAAAATACACGTAAGAATTCCCTAAATGACCGTTTGGAAATCCCCAATTTACCCAAATCGAGCAGATCGCGTCCGACCCCCCCCCCCCCCCCCCCCCGGGGTTCACCCTTACCATTAAACCTGTCCATTCTTAAGAGGTTTACACTCACACAATCTTAAAACATGCATACTCACTTTAAAGTCATAATATTGTAGGCATGTGAAAAGGAGAGCATAAGTTGTATCCAGAGACATCATGGTGCCACCCTTGAACTTCAGATGGAATATGAGTTAGGTGACCAAAATGCATGCATCAACGCTGCACACACATTCACCCAAACACATAACACACACACACACACAAACACACATGCATGCATCCATGCATGTACACACCACACACCAATCTGTTCAAAATATACAGAGCTCCCTGGAATGCATGTGTTGTCTGTCATTGGGTTTGTGATTTGGTCCAATGTCACATGGGGTATCGGAGTCTATTGTGTAGAGCCATATTAGTCTTGGACCAGTGGTTCTTCAGACATAATAGGAAGTTAATCTGTCATTAGGTAAAAGAGTATGAGTGTAGTAAGTGCAGGGTTACCACCGGAAGACAGACAGACAGACACACAGGCATACACTAGTACCAAAGTAATTAATATGCCCTTCTGCAAACTGATGACAGAAAGATGTTCTACAGGCCCAAATCCCCCCCCTGCTTTGACACTTGATTTTTTTAAAATTTAAAGCGGCACTGGCAACATTTTCACAAAATATGAAATTTCTTCAATTTGCTTTCAAATGATCGTCTAGCCATTGAAGAATTGAGATACATTTTCACTAAAAATAACATACTCAAACCAGACCGGTACGTTAATAGGAGGTTTAAGACATCCAGGTAATTTGTCGGCTAACTTTTAGTGCTCTGTGACGTGTATCGTTTAAACTTTTAACCGAACGGAAGGCTAACTACACGTTTAGAAAATTCACTACACGTTTACACGTACACGTCAAACCCTACGAACTTTTTTTCAGTATTATTTTAATTGCTGAGTCAAATTTTCCACCTAACTTTCCGCCGCAGTGAAAAGTAAATGTTTAACAGTTCCAATGCTTCTTCTATAAATGGTTTCCGACTTTTACGGAAACAGTGAAATCCCCCGTTTACCAAATTCGTGTACGTGAGTGGAGCGACTTCGGCATATACAACGCATAACACGGCCCCATTATGTGGTGCTCAATTACAGAGGGATCTACAAAAAAGGAAATGACGCCTAATGAAGTCCCCACAGTGATTCGACGTTTGGGATCTTTGGGATAGTCAACTCAACGGCTTTATTTTGATAAAACATACATAGGTAAGTACAAACAACGTTTAAGTTCCAGATGATATTTAGGAACGAATGCACATCCGGTAACCCGTTACGACGATTTATGGTGCAAGAAATTGCATTGCGTTGAAGCCGGCCAAATTTCGGCAGTCGTTAACTTATTATGACCGGTCAACGTTTATAACAACGGAATACAGAACCGTGTAACGGATAGGAAATTAACGGTAACTCCCATCTTCTACTACCTTTTACGTTTTCCCACAACTTTAATCACAAATTGTATATTACATGTAATACATAGACTGATTAGACTCATACTCATTTATATTAAACCACAAAGGTCACGGAAAGGTCAAACAGGGTGCATACCTGGGAAACATTCATACGGCATGCGTTTTCTTGTGTTAAACACCATTTCCGTCGTCTGCTGAATTAATGGCGCCGGACATGATTACATAAATCTTCTGTTTACTCATAGGATTCTGATTTGGGCTTAATCATTTCAGGTGAGGGCTAAAAGTATATAAAAGCTTTTACCACCATGCATGCAAAAATAACCATTTTGAACAATTTTTGCGGCGCACGTCTTTTTCAATGTGCCATTCTCTATTTAAAAAAAGAAAAAATATGGATTTTAAATAAAACATGTGGTGAATACGGAAATTTTATATTTTATTTTTTTGTATCATTTGCAACACAAATGCCCTGCTGACTCACCCTATTTTAAAATGCTGACTATCTGTAAAACAGGTTTTTTAAGGACACCTATATGTTAAAGTGAGTATTTGCCTCAAGTGTTTAAATTTCACACAAACCTCTCTTTTCCTTTCCTAAAAATAATGTAGCCAAACATTGCTGATTTCAGGCATGTTGATACAATTATTTCCATGCCACTTGAAGATTGTTAACCAGCTTACAACTGCAACATTGACTCGTCCACTAGGTGTAAATTCTTATAAATAAAATAGATACCCCACAATCACCTGAACCCTTCAATTTCATATTATATGTGTCCTACCATACCATATGTAGTCCAACGAACAGCTAATCCTGACCGAGAGTTCACACCGTGCATGTATGTGCATGTCATTTTGCATTACAACATATGGACAGCAGGTGGGACGGGTTGTCCAACAGACAGCCTGAAAGTCAGAAGGTCCGCCAATATCAATCCATTTAACCCTCATCTCTTAAATACTTACCTTGATTAATGCAACCGTAAACCCGGCCGCAGCGGACTACTGTGCTGCCTTGTGTATAAATGACTAAAGGGTCAGTCGCTTTTTCGAGTATGCACACTACTTGAACCCTTATGACGCTGTGGCATCATAA
>JAMKCH010015636.1:0-59883 GCA_023653785.1 Ophioderma brevispina
AACATCGGAGCATTTGAATGAAAACATTCGACTATTGTCCGCGTTGTTATAATCACTTACAATATTTCGCCAAACAACAAAATATGAATGGTTGTACTTTGCATCCGGTAGCAAGTGCTCTAACGTAGTAACAATTCATCTGAGAGACCATCTTGTTACTATTCTACACATTTTCACCAATTATATGCATATTATCAAATGGATTCAAAAATTTAACAGGTTTCTTTGATTATTGTGTGATGATCGAGTGCTTTTAAATCAATTAAGGAGTATCAACCTGTGCACAAATGATCTCAACTTTGTATCATTATATGAAAAGTGGCACCAATTGGGATCGCAGCCGCTCTCCGAATAGTAGCATATCTATGAATTGCAACAACCAAATCGAATTCTGGTGTAAACGGTATTCAAAACCCAAACTTCATTTGTGATGTTATGTAAAATTACGGTAATATTTTATATTTTAACCTCCAACGAGGGCGCTTTTTGCCTTGCACCAATTTTTGTGCGGACACCTGTATAGTACATAATAGTACTTTATCGTTGAGATTGATGCTTCTAAAATGCTAGTACAGTTTTTTACATTTAATTGTGCAAAACGTCTGGAAATTATAAGGCAACTATTTGCAGCAGACTACAATTGGGGTACTCTTCAAAGTTATGTTGTATTCAATTTAACACTAAAGTAGTTCACCCGTAAGAGTGGGTCTCTTATACCCTTCTCTTGCTAATATGTTAATTTACATTAATTGTGTGGCTTACATGTCATCTCGCAGTTGCGGTGGGGGCATGCGGTTAGCATCAGTCAACAAGGGTAGCGCCAGCTGCTTGGTTTCCAATCCGCGTATGAGGCCACTCTGTAACAAAAAAATTATCTTCATCCATTCCGTACAGAAGCCCCTTGCGGAACAAAACTGTTTTCTTTTGATGGCACATGGATGTAAGTAAATAAGTATATGTGTACTTAGGATTTGTCCATTAGCTGTGATCTCAATCTTGATACTAATTTACAAAATACTTGATTAATTAGAAAAAAGTATGTGGTATAAGTTTACTAACAAAAATGCAAGTTTAATAATGTACGTACCAAGAGTGGCAATTTCCAAAGCAAAATTCCAAAGACCCAACTGCAAATATTAGACGCCAAAGAAAAAAAGTCCAGATCAACTTAACAAATTATGGCCATGGTATTAATTAAATATACAATCCACTTTGTAACAGGTTCTATTATATAGACTTGAAATTATCTAGCGTTAGTATTTAGGAAATCTAATACTATGTAAGTTGGACGTTCTAAATATCAAGTCAACACTTTACGCGTCACTTTTGGTGCTTGCTGTAGGTTTTCCTTGTCAGAGATTCATAGCTACAACCACCTCGTTGGAACACGTTGCTTTAACATGATTTCGTAAAATTAGTTATTTTGCACATTACATTATATCCAACATTTGTCGCTGGCGGGGGAAAAACTTCACATGTAACTTCAGAGGTCAATTGCAAAACCACATATGTACAAACACTGAAAAAGTGCGGCCCAGTGCTAAAAACCTATAGCGCATTTTGGTCACATCGGCTTCTAGTTTGGAATTTCAAGCCAAATATGATAGTTAAATCATAAGGAAGTTTATGCGGAATTGGAAAAATAATTATCTAAATATATTTAGAAAGGAGCACTTTCTTCTGCAAGGCATTACACGCAATTATTTATTTTTTGGTTGTCTCTCGAAAACGTTACATATGAGGTTTGCATGCTGACGTTTACTACATGTGATGTTTTGCGCTTAAAGGTCAAAGTACATGGTGTTCTCCCGCCCAGCGACGATTTGTAAAAACATCGAACAAATGACAACAACAATAAGGATAAAGAATGGTGACAATAGACAAAATGATAACCAAACAAAGATGCGGAGGATTAGATTTCATGTGCCCTAAATTATTTCATGATTGTCGACTATGTGTCTTTAATAATAAAATGGTTTTGTATTGAAGCATAGTAACAATACAATCGGCTTGAAAGAGTGAAAGAGGTTTCTAGTGACCCTTTAATGCGATTTATGGGTTTTTTTCCATTGTTTATTATTATGGTTGGGCTAAAATATGCATTTTTTTAAAATTAAACCTCTTGAATATCCTTGAGTATCGAGTATTTTTAACATCCAGAATAGGAATCCCAAAGGAATTAAATAGAGTCTTAGGGTGTAAGGGGAGGACCAGGTGGGTGCCCAACAACTACGTAACACCATTATTTGCACCTACATCAAAACCCTAGCTAGAGTTTATCTTTGAAATCTCAAGCATGTAAACATATAACCGGTTTCAGAGAAGAAGAAACAAATTTCAGAGAAAACAAAAATAAAAAACTCTAAAGATATGAACAGAAATATATATTATATCACAAATCAGGATGCCCAACTAAGGGGGAGCGGAACAACATATTTGCACCCTTAACACATTCACAATCCCTAGCGTAGAGTTATCTATTGAAGTCTCCAAGCATGTAAACATATCACGGTTTCAGGAAAACAAAATTTCAGAGAAAAAATTTGGTGGTTCCCCTTCATGGATTTTTCATTGGAAAATTTACGAACAGAAATCATGCGATATTAAATCAAACACCGCTGTTTGATCCCATGCAATTGTCTCTTATTTGTAGAGCAATTTCTAAGCAATGGCGACACAATTTTGGACAAACTAATATAAGTAGGACATGCAATAGCTATGACCTCGCAAAATCAGAAAAATCCATTGCGGGATCTTGCAATATAGGCCTACAAAGGTCATAATTTGTATGTTATAGCGCCCTCTATATGCCTATTACCATTTTGAAAGACGTGTAAAACTAGATTTTATGAAACATCATATTGCCCGCCAACTGTTTGAAATTCATCAAATTTGCACAGGATGTAGTTAGTAGCATAAATTACTCCAAATACGTTGTCAAAAGTGTGTCGCCGTTGATATTTTGTGTTTATTCTGGTTTTATCATAGAAATGAGACTTTCAAACACTGTTGACAAAAATCAGGATATTGGACAAACCGGCAAATACGAATTACATTAATTATGTTAAAAAATTTAAACACGACTACAGACAGACGACTTCTGAACGTAGGACGTCCTCCCGCGAACAGGCCAAAGTCTGCCACCTTGGGTACGAGACCTTCCCTACCAAAGCACATTCCTAGTGCTAGATCACGGTGAATTGATCTGATACAAAAACGAATAGTAGTGAAGAATGCGATATGAAAAGACATGTGTATCAGAAAACAACAAAAAACAGTTAATTAGTTAATTAGGTTGTGCGATATTCTGAATGTAAAAGCTTCTAAATATGTCAGTATATCCTCACCCCACAATTAGAAAGATGTTTCATAGCCTTCGCAACTCTATTGCAAAAGTTATCAGTGGTCAGGATTCAGTTCAGATATTCACCTCCAGATGTTTTGACTAATTTGGTTCTTTGCGGCTTTGGCGAAGGAATTTCCGCAGATTTCCATGTGGTTTACATATTAAAGAACTAAATAAAATGAGCCTAATGTAAGGAATAGAGCAAACATTTAAAGTTACAGATAAACTGACGATCACTCCCAAAGCCGGGCACGATCGTCTCCCTGGAAGCGATATATACAGCAAGACCCGCATTAATAGTACACAACGTTGGGATAACAGGCCCGTAGCCATGGTTGTAATGGTACAATTTGTCCATAGTAAGATCCTGTTTATGTTACTTTTTTTAACAGCGGTGTGTAGTTTAATGTGCAACGAGAGATTTAGCATATCAGGTGTCCCTACAATGTTGGAATCTTTCCATTCCCATATCCTAAAACGATTATTCCAAGATTATTTCATTGTAAAAAAATGCAAAATTTATATTTTCTATTGGAGCAAATAGGAAGTTCAGCTTATGTTTTATATTGAACTGTAAAACAAATCAAAAATCACTTTCTGTTTTCTCTTTTTAAAGATTTTCCTAGCCAAGTAACCAATAGTAAAGTCAGAAACAAACACCCTGCAAAATTACGAGTGTTTTGATAAGGTCTGTGAGCCTGCTATACTCCGACTACTAAGCCGGTGTGTACATATGCGTCGAGGACAAGAGCTTTGACAAGGAGCTAAATTCGTTTAATAATATTGTGAAAACACATTCGTTTAAATTAAACATCGTGAAGCACCTTTAATATTTTTTCTGAACTAAAGGAACCAACTGTGCTTATGTTTCACTTGTGCAGGAGTCTAACACAAAGGTGATCGATAGAGAAAAATCTATGAACGGGATAGGATGACTTATTGTATATGTGGAAATGATCCCATCTGTTTGAGAAGAGTTCCGATCTGTGTAGCCCTTGTTCACAAAGTGAGGTAGTTCTGATGTTTGACATTCATTGCATGACAAAGGACAAAAAATGACATACAAGTTGGTTCAGGTCCCATCACCAAGGTAGGAGACTTATCAGAGAATCGCTTGAAATCAGAGGTGATGAGACTTTCCACCATCATAGAATGGATGGCACGATGTTAGCCACGTGGGGAGTCTCTTTTCTTTCAGCTCAACAGGAGCAAAACTGAATTTCAAGTTCGTCAGAATGTCATCAATTTCTCGACGTTCGGGTATAGTATTATACACTCGAAACTTTTCTTGCTCCCTATCAGCCGGATGAAGTCAGAGCCACATCTGACGAAAGGCTGACTACTTTCGTACTAGGTCGGCGTACTCGTTGAAACTACCCTTCATCCTAAGTATTTGCTTCTTGTTTGGTGCAAGAGTGAAATCAAGGAGACGCTTTTCTTGACATTAGTGATGCAAAATCAATTCTATTTAAAGCGCAGCCATTATCCTTTCCGCAGGAATGGCAGCAAAAAGTAGTTGGCACTATCTTTGTTATTTGGTTATTGAAAAATGACAACAAGGTCAATGCCATTAACCTCTATTGATCTCTCCGAATTTTAAAAATATGTGAAGGCAAAAATATTTTTTTGAAGTCTTTGAGGAAAGATGAACAATTTCAGCCATTTTAAAGAAACTGGGGGCCCATATAAAGATTTAAGTTTGGGATGACGTTTGACATTTGACGATTTTTGGTCTCATATCTCCATTACCATACGTAGTAAGGTTAGTACAAACTATACCTTTTCAATACTTGTAACAAGACAAACAATTTAGTTAGCTTTTTACGCAATCCAAGCATTTTTTTTCATTTTGACACTTGTATTATAAAGTGTCCCCTCTCCTGGATTTCGCCATACTTTCATGAGGGGCACACCAGCTAACTTAAATTTGTTCATATCCTTCAAAAAAGACAATCCCACTGAGAAATATGCTCTGCTCTCCACGATCAAAGGATTGCTCCAAAGGACCAAACTAGATTGGAATGATCACTAAAGAGATGACCAAGAACTAGATGTTGTGGGACATAAAAGTTCTTAATTGATTATCAACCTCCATTGTCACACAATCCCAGGAAACGTTTACATATTTGGATGATAGCCAACTTTGTCATGGTATCAAATCTTCTTTAAATCGGGTTCTTTCCACTCTGGTGTGCCAGTATGTAAATTTGATAAAAAAACAGATATTTAAAGAAAAGAAGAAAGAAAGGGACAAAATTAAAACACCACCAAAAAAAGGTGTGTGAAAAATATAAGATTAGAAAAACTTATTAAAGAACTGTACCTTTAAGGGTTTACTGCAGCTTTCATCATTCTTTTTAATCAAACTATTCCAAGTTGAACTCTCCAAAGTTTCTTTGCCAAGTATCTGTCCTGATAGATTCAGATCTTTCCAAGCAATGTACCATTGAGAAGTCATAGCTTCCTCGTAACCCAGATCGTCAAGGTAAATATCTTCGTACTCTCGCTGCATCATTAACACGAAATGCATAGTTGAATGAGCGCTTGAGCCATAAACACAATAATAGCAATGGAAAAACGCAATATGCTTGAAATGAGTTGCCATATGCATGCTGTTTATTGAAAGTTGACTTTTAAAATTTTTTTTTTGGGCCATCCTCCATAAGTGAGGTTCCCGACTATACGATGGTTGACGGTTAGAAACATGGTGTAAACTTATATTACTGTAGTTATTACCGATAAAGTCGATAATTAAATATTATCTGTGTACATGGGGGAAACTAAGTAGTATCAAAATGTACAGAACAAATATAAATTGTATAATGTATACAGGATAAGTTATGCTTTATTCCACTAATTAAATTACAATATGACATGAATAAAAATATACATGACACTTAAAAAAAAAAAATAGATAAAATAACAAAAACCCTAAACAAAATAAAAACAATGTAGATGGAGGAGATGGACAACAAAGGCCAAAAGAGGCCAGAAGCGGTCCTCCCCTAGCACATACACGTTGTTGCAGATAATGAAAAACTAAAATATATAACAAGAAATGAAACAAAAATGACCCATTTTTACAAAAAAGACAAGGACGAAAAAACAGGGGGAGGGGGAGCTCCGGAGCAATGACAAAATTAAATTGCTGATTGAATGAGAGCGTATTAAGACTTTTCTGTATGAATTCATTAGATTTTTGCTATTTTAAGATTATCCGGCATTATGTTCCAGAGGTTTGGTCCACATGACCTGACTCCTTTAGATGCAAAATTAGTGTTATTGTCTGCAGGTCATAATTGTTTGATTTCTCGTGAGATAGATCGTGAAGATTACATCTTGTATTGAATAGTCTGAAAAATAGATGGAAGGTTACTAGTTTAATATTTGAACATAAACACTCCAAGTTTCCAGTTTGAAACATCGTAGACATTTAGAAATATGATCTTCAAACAATTGCTTACTGTGACATTTAAAGTGAAAAAAAAAAAAAAACAATTGCAAATGTTTCTAACCGCCCGTTTTTGTAATTCCGGACTCTATCCAGGTAGGTTTACAAGATTCCCCAAACCCACAATTCTATAGTTTAAATACGGCAGAATAAGTGTACAATACAAAGAATGTAAAAGCATTTGGAAAATGTATTTCAGTTATCAGGATACCAACATTCTAATAGGTTTTTAGATGTGACATTATGTTCTTCCACCGTAAAGTTTTCGTCAATTATAACACAAGGAATTTGGTTTTTTCACTTGGTAAGATTTGTACAATCAAGTGATTGTAATATTATTTCCATATTTGGCAGTGTTTTGACGGGTATCCATAACCATGAAATTTGTTTAATTGCGTTAGTTAAAACTGATAACTTAATTGGCTTTGAACCAATTTGTTACCTCTCTGAGCTCCCTGTTAATTATATCTACCTTGCTTTCAATTTCATTATGGGAATACCAGATTGTAGTGTCATCTGCAAAGAGGATAAATTCCAATATGACGACAGTATTATAATATCATTGATATTACAATATAAACAAGAGGGAGGGCCTAAGATTGAACCCTGGGGTGACGCCACCATTCTTATACTTTAAGGTCGGATTTGCATGAATTATAATAAACAAATGATTTCTGTTAGACAAGATAGTTCTTAACCATTCCAATGCCAAACTCTCTAAAGCCATAATGTTAAACTTATAAAGCAAGAGTGTGATCTATCGTATCCAATGCTTTAGACAAGTCTAAGTAAATGCCAACTGTGGTTCATTGTTCAACAGAATTGTGATTTTATCACTAACTCAATAATAGCCTATACGTCCGAAATGTTTCTTTCTAAAGCCAAATTGTTTATTATTTAGCTACACAATGTTTCCAGATTGATTTACCTCTCTGTGGAAAACAGGTCGTTCGAGTATCTTAGAAAAGCAGGGCAAGATTGAAATTGGCCGGTGGTAGGTTTGAATAAGGTATCAGCATTATCTTTATTATATATAAAAAAAATAAAAAATTCCCGTTTTTAATTCATTAGAACATTGCCAGTAGAAATTGGATAATTAAAATCACAGCAAGTGGTTTACTTAATATCATTGCAGTTCGTTTTAAATGGTGTAATTGCAAGGTATCATGGCATGGATTTGCCTTGTTGAATTTTGTAATTAATGTGATATTTCATCTTCGACAATAGGTGATAAGTAAAATGTATTTGGAGTCGGATTCTTTAAAGATTCATAATCGTCGTTTCCCGAACATTATAGTGGAAGCAAGTTTAGGACCTATATTGACGACGAAAAAAATCATTTTAAAACGATTTGTTATAAATTTAGGATCAGTAACCCTTTTCGTTGGAGTCAGTTTAAACTGGTTGAGTCGATGATTTTGCAACGCCCAATATACACAATTAATAGTTTTCCAGGTAAAGTTGAATGTTGCTTTTTGTTTGCTGAAAATTATTTCATAGAATTTCGTTGCAAGTACGTATAAGAGTATGCAGTTTATTACTAAAAAACTTTTATATTATTAGTTTTTTCAGTTGTGATTTGCAGATGATATTGTTTATATAATTTGTTTTAGTATTAATACTCTTTACTAAACCTTTAGTTAATCCAAGGAAATAATGAATCTTTCTTCCTGCCGAGGGGTGATTTTTTAAAGGAAGGTTCTCGTACAGCGCGGTGATTTTGAATGAATGTATTATATCATGTCATTTGCTTTTACACCATCAAGTATTTCGTTCCATTTACTAAAGACTTAATTTGGATTTGAAATTATTAACGGTGAATAGTCGGTAAATTTCTTTGTGAAGTATGCGGTTTTTTAATGGTTCTTTGCCGTACTTTTGTTTGGTCATTAAGATTGTTGGGAAGTGATATTAATTTCCGATATAAGACTGTCGAGTCTTGTTCATCTAGGTTATTTGTAGGCATATTCTCAATTAAGGTTGCAATTGTTTCAGTTATTCTGGTTGGCTTTAGAATGGTAGGAATCAATGTACCTAAAAGGTTTAAATAGTCATGAATGGGTCACTGTGGTTTCTTCTTTTAAGTAGATCAATTATAAAATCCGTGAAATTTCTAATGGTATTTCAGATTGTGTGAATGTACAGGCAAACCCCCCCCTTTTCACGCTCCAACTCTATTTGTATATTCAAAATTATATGCCAGGGAGAGCTTATAGTAATCAACCGGGCATCTTTCAAATGCGTTTCAGATAGCCAATTATGGGGAAAATTTGTGATTGATATTGTTTGAGACCTTCCTAACTTTCTCAAAATTTTTATCTAAACTCCTAACATTTATATATAAAATAATAGATAAGTTATGCTCATAAGAATCTGAGATGGGAATCATTGACTGATCAGATGTCATGTAGTGACATTTCTGATGCAGTACATCATAGCCAATATCGTCATCAAATTATGTTGTTGTGATAGGGCTAAAAATGATGAAAGATCATATTATCCAAATCTCGAGATAATCAAAACGGGTTTAACATGAGTTGTGTTTATCATCGGCATATACGTTTTCAGTATCATTATGATAATATACCATGGCCCATTAGTAAATTTTACAGTTGAAGCAGATAAATTCATATGAACATTTTTTTTTTTTGGGATATTTTCTCTTGAGCATCAATGCATACAGTTATGGTAGGAAGCGTACATAGTTAAGCAAATAGAGATGATTAACATTTATTTTTCTGGAGCACAACAAAAAGAGACGAGATGAACAAATGATATTACAATCAGTAATAAAAAAAAACAAAGGGTTTACTTTTTGTGTAATAGCCCACGTTGACAGTAGATAGGACCGCATGCCCACAATACTTGATATAAATAGAGCATGGCGCGATCTAACTGAGGATAAATGGTATTAAAGCATGCATGCAGAATCGTCGATTAAAGGTGGTTGTTCCGAATTTTGTGTATTGTTGTCTACTTTATTTGAGAGCCTGGAACTTGCACATACAACTCCATCAAGTACCGTGGAAACAAACTTGCGGTTTGATGGTAGACGCCATAATGCATAATTTGACAAAGACCCTATTACAGATACTGTGCTAAAACAGGGTTAACCAATCTAAAACGGCGGTTTTCTGTGGTTATATCTTGAGAATGAATTAGAAAATGGATTGAGGGCTCTCACATTTCAGGACGCAATGAGAAAAATACGGCCTTCATCATGATATCAAAATCGGACCCGACTCGGGTAAGTAATCAGGGGGTTCCAAACGACGATCGGAACACGCACCTTTATCGGTTAACGGCTTATTTGGAGGATCATCACTTAGCACCTCACAGGGTACATAAAGTAACGATGGTGTAGCATTCAACTAGCAGTTAATCAATAGTAGTAAAAAAATTAGAAAAGTTAAGTTACCATGAATTAAGATTCTATGACTTTCCCACAAAAGTGCAGTATGTTTAGATAAGGTTACACCAATTTGTTCATTATTGTATAAGAGCGTTTGCATTGAAAACCATGCAAATACAATGTCAATGTGACGGGGAGTCGAAATCATGGAGGCATTCTAGTCAGACAAGTTATAATTGCAATTGTCACAGTTTGGTGAATAAACCAACGACAAATTGATATGTACCAGGCAAAAAATAGTACAGTTGGATTGGTCTAAAACCATACTTAGTATGTCTACTTGTAAGATTCCTGCCGGTTCCTGTCCTAATTTGTAACATTGTTCTGGAGCAGGATGGGTGGTTTTTGAGTTCTTCGTCGGGTTTCAAACCTCTTGGTTGCTTTTTGATTTGGAATATTTTGCAACACAGTATTTCGAGATTAGAGTTATAAGGCAGATCTCCCAGGGGTTGGGGTAGGAACTGAAACAGTATCTATGCAGTCCATCAGTAATCCACTGCATTGATTCACACCCAGGTTGTTGATGTCCTTACCAAAGGCCCGATCTGGTTTAGGGAGGTCCTCCTTTAATTGTTGTTCTGGTACCTTTCAACTTGTTCTCGTTTAAATGACAGCACTACGAATGTTGTAATTAGTGAATTTAACAAGTTATGTTTGGTGTTACCTGCTTGGTTTGGTTTTCCAACTCTATGGGTACGATCTATGTCTCTTTGTAATCCAAACTTAATTCCTAGTCTCTGTCTGGCCATGTCTTTCAAAAAAGGTTAGTGTGTATCTTTTCCCGTAGATTCAGGTCTCTCCGTTATTCCTCGTTGAGGTTCGGTCGTGTATACTGTTCCAGTTTTCTACATTTTGTTGAGTTGCACTCACATTTACGAGCTTAATTCGGTGGACACGAGTCGTCTCATTACTGTATTGAATCTGCATTTCATTGCATTTCAAATAGGGTGTCATGTAGTTCTCCTCGCATTGTTCATACGTTTAGTATTTTTTATCAATTACTTCTGAGATAATTTCCTTCATAAAAGAGACGGAACTCAGTACTTTTCATGCTCTCGATCCACAAGCGATTTTCACCGAAGCGCGATTAGGCAGCCATATTAAATATATATGCGTCACTGTAAGTTAGTTTCAGTAGTTTTCCAAAGCATGGCGGTCTATGCTGTGCGTCCAGTGTCACCAAGCCCCTACAGCGATTTATTCGCGTTGATTTGGTTTGTTAAGACTTTAGAGTGGGTGTCAAAACACGTCTATGATGGTTTACTAGGTAGATAATACCGTTTGATGCATCGCTAGGAAAGCGAGGACACCTTTGGTATAACACCTATAGATGATACAACTTTTGGATATACACCTAAGAGATATATATTTCTTCCCTACCAAACGTAGGCTTTTGCTGTGTAGCTCGTTGGAAGGAAGACCACCGCTCTGTAACACGGATTGGGTGTCGTTTCGATCCGGCCAAGCGCCACATGTTTTCCCCCAACACTCGTGTGCGCTGGGCTATATCAAGGGAAAGTTACTATTCACATACAAGCTATTATTTTACTCACCAATTTTACATATCGTTACTTGGCTTTTTTTATTTTCTTTATGTAATATCACCAAACAAAAATGCCTTAAAAATTTAATGATGACAATGATGGCGGCGACCAATGTACCAATTAGAGTGCTAGTATGGGGCCACGAGGCTACAGGAGCTGTAAGTAGAAGTCATACAATATAAATTTTTCTAGTCATTCATGAGGTATATCCCGCCGTAAGTATTTAGGTAAAGCTCGTACTCTCTTAGCGCTATCCTCATCTTTCAACTGTACGTTACCGGGTATCGAATTTGCCAGTTTGAAGAGTGTTCAGTTACAATATTCCATTATTCCTGGCTTTCGCGGTAACATAAAGTTCCCCAGCAGAAAGTTTGGAAATTTTTTTATCCAATATTCTGAATTATTGAGAATATGGTCATAATATTTAGTATTCACAACAAAGCTTTGGTTCTTTTAGCTTAAATGACACCTCAGTTGCGACCATACCCGGTTTGGAAGCGATTTACTGCCCTTAAGTTAGCAGGTTCAAAAAGAAAACGTGCCAGATAGGGGGTCTGGACTGAAAACCTCTATTAGCTGTGGATTCTTCATACACTCAATGAATGAACAGAAAAGACGTGTAGGCATGGTTACACAAGCATGGTAATTAAACTTACCCCTAATAAGCGAGTTGTCTTCCGTATGCTCCTACGGCAGCCTGACATCTCCTTCTCATGCTACTCACAAGTCTCCCTCACTCCTGTCCTGGGGTATGGCGTTCCATCCTGTATCAGTATTCGACGCAGCTGTGCCAAAGTTGTTGCACTGGTCCCCCTTTTGCGGACTGCACGACATAACTGATCCCATAAATTTTCGAGGGATTCAGATCAGGTTAACCGCTGGCCACTGCATTCGCTCTACTCCATGATTTGAAGAAAAGTCATCAATTATCCTTGCTCTTGGGCCGACGTATTTATCATCTTGCAATACAGCGTTCGTCCAAAGTTCTGTCAATGGAGTGGCAAACGGGTGGCTCCAAATCTCATCACGATACCAAGCAGCATTTAATGTTCCTTCAACCAAAACTAGTCTCGTCTTTCCAGTCATGGAAATCCGGACCAAACCATGACCCTTCCTCCGTTGTATGCTGACACTCTTTCAGTGCAGCAATCTGAAAATCGTTCTCCTCCTCGGTCGCCTCCAGACTCTGACTCTGCCGTCAACCTTGAACAAACAGAATCTTGCTTCTTCGCTGAACATGTTTCTCCACCTGTTCAAGTTCCACTGCGATGTTGTCTACACCGCGCAAACGAGCCAGGGGGGGGGGGGGGTGCTGTGAAGCAAGTCCTTTGAGGCTTCCGGGCAGGTCTTCATGCCTTCAATTGAGCTGCATGAAGTCGGTCTCTTATTGCTTGTTGAGAAAGACCTCTGCCATAGCGTTTGTCGATATCGTCTCTGCAACTCAAGTGCTGTTATTCTTCTGTTCCCAGAGCGCACAGGGTTTTGACCTATCCTCTTTGGAGTGGTCTTCTCTTGACGCCGCTCTTGGTCGGTCTTCACTTCCCCTGTGTCTCGAATTTGCATTCAATTTTTCTAAACATACCCTGAGAACGCCACATTTTTGGTGGGCAACCTCTGTCTGAGATTTACCAGCTTTCAAGCTTCAATTGCCCTAGCTTTATCCACATCAGATAATATATCCCAGATGATGCTCAGGTAGATCCCAAATCAATGACCATTTATGAAGGGTGGAAGGGTTATAAAGTGTTCTTTGAAGGACGAGTCATGACCCAAGAATCTTGTGCATCTCATCCTGATCAGACCCCTGTTCAATCATGTTTTTCATTCATACAATTCAAAAGGCATTGAATGAACCCCCACACTCTGCAATCAATAATGATAACCAAGGTGAGATCAGATGAATAGCTAAGTGGACTGAGTAAGAGCCCAGATTTGGCACATTTTCTTCCGACCCTGTCACCTTCCCAGGGCAGTAACTTCGCCCCAAAACCAGGATGGTTCCCAATGAATGTTTCATTTTAAGCCTTAAAGAACGAGCTTTGTAGTGATTTTAAATATAACAAAACAAGCAAAAACAAAACTAAAAATCAAAAATATATGGTTAAAAAATATTCCAAACTTTCTGTGGGACTTTATATAAACCATTCATAAAACAGCACGAGGGTTATAGTAAGCGGTAATACGTCAAGTTACTATCCCAAAGAGTTTGAGCCTGAAGCGTCTTTTAATTATAAAGCCGCCAAGCACACATGAACCCATTGAGTAGATTCAAAATAGGTGAGACCTCATTAAAAGTTTTAGTTTGTGTCCATTCACGTGAGAGGTAAGGAGGAATTATTTTTATGGCCACAGTAAAAAGTTATGGTAATCACACATGTCAAGAGTTAATGTAGCTAGTAAATAAATATTGACCTAAAATTCACTGATTTTCAACATGTAAGATAGCTTGCTGATGTTTCATTGAAGTATCAGAATGAAACCAGCAATTAGTTCATTAAATGTTCTTATTTGAACATAATCTTACTTTGACACTGCAAAATATCATTCCTTTATCGTAAGCTTTGACAGAAATAATGCCATTCTTATATCAATTGACTATAACACAACTCGTGTTTATTTGGCCATCCAAAAATGGACCAACATTGTATTAAGAGATTACGCAAAGCGGATAGCATAAGTCATTCTATAGTAGCTGACCATTGTAGAACTGAAGTGCTCAATTATACCGTAAGCCGATTCTGTACAGGAACTTTGTACAAGCATGAAACAGATATTTGATAATGCAACAAGACCTGGTTTCCGCATGGCCGGAGATTGAACCGGGGATCAGTATCCCCCTGTCTAAATATGCAAGGAGTCTCACCTATTTAAAGTACTTTAGTCTCATTTATTATTAGTTCCTACCTGCAGTAAATGTACAGAGGTTCACGGCTCAATTTTACCCAATCACTATAGAAAGAAAAATTGCAATAACCATAATATTGGAATGTAATATTGGCACAAATGTTTCCAGCGTATCAGTACCAGACTGAGAGAAAAATGGACGATGAAAGAAGTTGAAATGTAAATGAAACTCAAACCCAGCTTTAAGTTTTCTAATGATAATGTAACGTGGAGGATAAATATTTTTATCCAACCCGTTATTAAAAGGTGTATTTTATTAAAGTAGGCAATAAATTAAATTGTAATTTGTTCCTGGGCACAATTCTAACCTGGAGGCAATTAGGCCGTGCCGTGAGCTGAGTTAGACCATGTTTCTGACAATTTTGGTTTTTCATGAGATAATGAGTTGTATTAAAATTAACCATATATATAGATATATTACATTATATATAGATATATATATAATATATATATATAATATATATATCTATAATATATATATATATATATAATATATATATATTATATATATAGTATAATACACATAAGTTGGTACAGGTTAGCACTGGCTCGCTACACCGTGTTAACGATATTGCGATCGTCAGGCGAGTGGGGCTACTTCATTCTACCACGGCTTTTTCGGTTGCTATGAAAGACATCTGCCATAGCACCCCGAAAAGCCGGGGTAGAATGTTTAGAAGAAGGTGCCCCACTCCTGACGATCGCAATAGCGTGAAACACGATGTAGCGAGCCAGTGCTAACATGTACAAACTTATGTGTATTTCTGCTCTTCTGTATAGAATAGAGCACTTGCACAGATTGTGATTAAAGACACTTGTGTATATATAATATTATTATATATGATATATATATATATAGTTAATATATATATATGATATATATAGATATATATCTATTATTATATATATATATTATATTACAGTTCCACAAAAAACGTAAAGTCCCCCATGACAATAATATGCATTTTCTGGACAGTTAGGCTCCGTACCTTAACTGTTCCAAAATGAACTGATACACGGAAATGTTACACATTTAATGGCCCATTAACACGGTGTAGCGAAGCCAGTGCTAACCTGTCAAACTTTATAGTGTATTATTTCTGCTCTCTGAATAGAAAACATAGAGCACTCTGCACAGAAATTTGTGATAAAGAACTTGTATATATATTATATATATAATATATATATATATATATATCTAATATATCTCAAAAATATATATATAGATCCTCTATATTATATAGAATATATATATATATATACCGTCAAAAAAAGTAAGTCCTCCCCTGACCACTATGCATTTTTCTAGACACGTTAGTCTCCTTAACCTGTTTACAAAAATGTAAACTGTACACGGAAATGTTACACATTTAATGGGCATAAAAGTTTCACACACATTTGCCTTCTCAACTGAACTGACTTCATTTATTAAATTTGATGACAAATAAAAAATGGCACTATTTTTGCATATGGTTTAACTCGAGAAAATCAGTTTTAAAATGTTTTTTAAAGATTCCTTTTTCCCCTATTACTGAACATCGATTCCATAATTTTGGTACCATATGATAGCTCGAGTATCTTCTTTTCCTTGGTATCAATTTAAGTACCAACATTCCCATTATGACGTCACTATGACGAAATAAGTTGAGGAA
The DNA here is from genome assembly GCA_023653785.1 of Ophioderma brevispina. Taxonomy (NCBI): domain Eukaryota; kingdom Metazoa; phylum Echinodermata; class Ophiuroidea; order Amphilepidida; family Ophiodermatidae; genus Ophioderma; species Ophioderma brevispina. The sequence goes on from JAMKCH010015636.1 coordinate 16,310, forward strand.
AGTATAAAAAAAATACTGGCTAAGGGAAAATGTGATATTTCGTAATATTTCCGAACTCAAAAAAGTAGCACTAAAACTCTCTGAGTATAAACTAGTCATATCCTATTAAAGAGAGCAAAAACCGTGTGGAGATCGGATAGTCAACATTTCATGGAATATTCTACACTGTGTACATATGGAAATGAACAGTTGTGCTGACTGTAACTTTATAAACGTCAGGCTGAGCATATTATAGGTAGGTTGGTACTAGTTGGTACCAATGGAAAGAAGATGACCAAGATCCATTGTTACCAAAATTAAGTGATGTGATGTTTCTATGTTGTACTAGGCATGTTGGTACTTTTCCGTCCGGGAGTTTCTCGATTGTTAAATCCTAGGTACGAAAGTGCCATTTTAATTAGTCCCTACAAATGTAATAAATGACGTCATTTCAGGAGAAGATTAACTTTGTGTGATTTTTTTGCACTTTTCACATTTTTGTAACAGGGTTAAGGAGCCTAACTTTTCCAGAAAAGTGTATTATGTATTTTGAACGATATTATTATATATATATATATAGATATATATTTATAGATATAGCTATATAATATATATATATATATATATATATATATAGAGATATATAGGCCTCAATTGAGTAAATTATTTTTTTGTTTATTTCTCAATTTAATTTGAGAAAAAAAATTCTCACGGGAAAACTAATTTTGTTTATGACGGAAAAAGAGAATAGGGAAATACACCTAGTGCATATTGAGATCACACCTGTTGTTAAACTAATAATATTGCACAAGAGGAAGAAATGGGAATTCCCGAGAGTAATAGTTAGAAAATGAGTCAACAAAATTATTGCTAATGGGAATTTGGGGCGTTCCCATCAGTTATTTATCTAAGGATTACAAACTTTTGGTTGCCACTTTTCATATACAAGATTATGTTAATGCATGATGATGCTGTAATGATTTCATTTCATTTTATTCAGTACTTATACATTAACAATATGATAACAAAGAAAAAAACACTATAACATTATACAAAAGATTGCACATTTCTAAATAACAATTATAACAATCTAATGTATACAATGTGATGGGTACCGGACAGAACTAATTCAAAGTGAGAAAAATGGAAAATAAACCCATAGTACCAAGGAGAGCCCCAAAAGCTTTTTTTTTTTAAAAGCCAGAAAAAAAACAGCAACAGAGAGGCAGAGGACATGGGCCAAAAACATTTATAAAAACAGGGGAGGGCCCAAAAAAGCATGATTGAAGCATAATATCTATTATGATGATGTGTTATGCTTCAGCTAGCCTAGCTTGCTCAGATATAGGTTTTTAACGGCGAATTGAAATGAGCCAAATTACCAATTTCTTAATGGAATTGGGTAGGAAATCAATATGGATTAAATTGCGGTTATAAAGAAAAATGCATGGCTAGCTCGACCTTTGATCCTAGGGACAATTGAAATTGTATGGGCTACCCCTGCACTGGTATTATAGTTGTGACCAGATATCGCACGGGTTAAAAATGAGCGTTAGATAATATGGGGGGCAGTACCCCCTAAAATTTTAAACACCATGGTTGTTTTCAACTTCTCATCTGAATCACTCTGGCTTATACTGAAAGCAACCCGGCTCTATAACAACTCCCTCGGTCCAATGTGAAGTGCGATGGACCCATCCCTGTTTATTCAAAATAACGAACACCTTATTATGCATTTTTTGAAGCTTATTTTTATAATATTGAGAAAGACTTGCTATACCATGAGGACCAGGAATAAATATAGTGAAATAAAAATAAGTGCAGTGCTCAATGTTTTGCAATTTTTCACTCTTAAACAAAGAGCATGTCTGTACAAAAATCCAAGCCTGGTACGCTTTTTTTAAGGATATCACAGGCAATCTTTTCCGCAGACTAAGATTGATCAGGGTTAACCGTAAAATATTTAGCAGATTATCAGCCGGCTTAATGGTTACCATCACATAAACTGAAAAAAATTGTTGACTTTTGAGTGTCTTTGGAACCAAACAGAAACACATTCCGTCTAATCAAGATGTTAAGAAAGCTCATTATCAACCAGCCATTGACGGCACGACTCCAATTCTTTGCAAGTTTGTCTGCAATGGCACTGGGGGGGGATTTTTGTCAGAAAACAAGAGAGCGCTATCGTCTGCATATAGCAGGGGTTTGCAATCGACACTGGCGGCCATTGTCAGTAGATAGCACTAGAAAAAAAAATGGGCCCAAAATGCGCTTGTGCGAATCCCAAAGGAAATTTGAAGGGGGTCAGAGTCCACATTGTGCACATGAACAATTTGTTTTCTACCACAGACTGAGGTAAGATCTAAATCATTCCACAGAGTCTATGCCCATGGCTTAATTTTTTGGCAAAGAATTACATGGGCGACAGTGGTCGAACGCCCTATTTTGGAGATCTATATAAGACTAAGCCATATAATTACTCTTTTGGAAACTTGATCTTGAATATATGTTCGATGGATCAACAGGTATCAGTGGCAAAAAAGAAGTTCTAAACCGATGGTAACTATAAAGTATATTATTTTCACGCAAGTATGAATCGACCTGGGTAAAAAAGCCCTTTCAGAATTTTGATGCAATACAAATTATTATTGGGTTAGGGGAATCTAGATGTGAGTAGTTATATACTGTCACTGGAAGGACCAGCGGCCGTAGTTGTAACCAGGAGCTATACAGTATAGTTATAGCTAGTTTTAATCTACAATAATGGTAGATTTGTGCTTTAATAGTGCCAGGATTTATAATAGTTTGGATACCCCTGAGCTTGATAGGTGAACTGTCTGCTGTCGTCTTTAAGCCAAAAGAGTTCAGCTTTTGGAGTCTCAAAAAAAAGGATTCCGGCCTGTGTGGTCCTAAATGAGGACAATTAGCGGCAATGATGGTGGTAGAATACCTGGATGGTATTGCAGAATATTAGTGTCGTCGAGGAAGTACCCCGTCGCCTTAAACTGCTGGACTGTATCGTCGGGACTGAGAAGATTCACTTGGAATATACCATGGACATGTTAACTTGTACGCTGTCATTTTGGAGTCTATGCTGTGAGGACACATCATCATATGAACTGCAACGTATTTTAGTTGAAGACATGTAATGAACTGGAACGAACTTTTGTAAGATGAACTGTTAAGTGTAACTTTGCGTTGTATAGATAATGGTGTTTTGGACATACCAAATTCTTGAACCAATCTGCTTAAAATCATTAAAACAGTGTTAGTATATAAAATTCAGATCACTTGTGCACCAAGGTTTTTCATTGGTTGTTGAACCCTCGTCTACCCGAGCCATTTTTGTAACAAAACTACGGGGGGGGGGTGAGGTTACCACCACCGGTGATTTCGTTTAGAACATCAAGATTCCTGTAAATTTGGTACCAACGGATAGCTTAGAGATTTCTTCTTCCATTGGTACAAAATACAAGTACCAACACCGCCATTATGACGTCACTATGACGACATATGTTGAGGAAAATCCGAAAATACACTGAATATAGGGTGGGAAATGTATATTTCGCAATTTTAGCGACTCACCCCCTTAGGATGCACTACAATGCTCTCATATATATTGGTTACCACAATCAAAGTGTCTGTAGATTCCTGTTGTTGTGCTATGCATTGCGAGTCTAGCAGATTATATGGGTTCCCATGCACCCCCTTAAAACTAAATTCTAACATGATTTTTAGAATCTCTACGACATTAGTTAAGTATTTTGATGGTTACCAAAATAAATATTGTCCCACGGGGTCGTTTGGCGGCCATCTTGGAATAAGAGGGATTAATCGTTCAAAGTGGTTCATTTAGTTGAAAAGTATCTCAAATGATTCGTCTCATCATAAGGGATCAGAAATATATGTTTGGCATATTGTAATGTTCAGTTACAGAGATTTGGGTGAAATGCGATAAAGGTGCATTGAACTTAATTGTATTGTACAGGGGGCCAAATTTTCAAAATGCATGGATCTTGACAAATTTTTGTATCAAATTGTAGCATGAGCATGAGCAATGCAAAAAGTATAGTTGTGCACTATTAGGATGTTAGTTAGGTGGTATATGTAAAATTCGGTGTTAAGTACCTTTATCAAATTTGTATTGGTGTGTATGGATTTGGGATACTCATCTTTTTCAACGATTAAACCAAAAATGGAAGATCTGAAATCATGGAAACTGTACATTACAGAGTGCTCATGCTCATACAAACAATTTGACCCAATTTGTCAAGGATTACGCTTTTTGAAAATTTGTCCCCCTATACAATGACCATCAAAAGTTCAATTACCTTTATTGCATTTTCACCCATATCTCTGTAACTGAACAATCAACAGATATGCCAAACCATATATTTGCTGATTCCTTATGATGAGACGAATCATTTGAGATACTTTTCAACTAAATTGAACCACTTGAACGATTAATCCCCTTAATCCAAGATGGCCCCAAACGGACCCTTTGGACAATATTTTGATTTTGGTAAATCATAATTTTTAAGTAGATGTCGTAGAGATTCTAAAAATCATGTTAGAATTAGTTTTAAGGGGGGTGTATGGGAACCCATCTAATCTGCTAGACTACGTGGTACTTGTCTCCCGAAGGGGGTGGTTGCCCCCCTCCTCCCTTTAAATCACCCTGTACTTACCTTACCCCCGGTGTATGTTTGTTTTGTGTTGAAAACATCAAGAAGATGTCAATTGAAATTCTTTAATAATTTTGCACCAAAAGGGGGTTTTAGCAAGCCGCGGGGAAAATGAAGGGAGGGGTTACCTTTGGTAGACGCTTTGGGACTTCCACGAACTCAATAACAGAATTATATCGTCGCTGACAGGAAAAACCTCCATAGTAATTTGGAAGGTCAAATGCAAAGCCTCATAGTGCAATTCGGTAACATGGAAAACCAACCTATTGTCCAGTGTTTGGTCAAATCAAGTTGGTAAAAATGATGAGGTGATGTTTAAAAGATCGTTAGATCTATTTTAAGTATTTTGCGATAGTTTGCAAAACGACAATATCGTCAAACAGGTCGTTTTGTCAGTGTTACCGAAAATGCACATGATGGGTTTTGCTTCGCTAGAGGTGAAATTCACATATGAGAGTCTTCCTGCCCACGACGATATATAGTTTCTTCCTTTTGTAAAAACTTAAAAACATCCATATCTCAGATGGAACAAGATGCCAGCTAGAACCTTGTACTTCTCAGCCTACGCGATGTCTCCTTAAAGGAAAACATGATTTGTATATTGAGCTAGAGCACAACCATGCTCTGAATGTGGAAAGTCAAAGTTTATTAAAAGTTACACTACTCTGGTGAGCTCTACCTTACCTATATTGACGTGTTACGTACTTCTGATGACCATATAAATCTATCTCTAATCTTTGTATAAAAACATATTTACTAGGTAGGAAAAGCTAGAAAATACATAGTGAGTATTAAAGAAAATTCATCTTAGACTTAACATTAGAACTCCTTGATGTATCAGAATGAGACAAATGCCTTGTCTGGCTCCAATAGCATTACATTTAATCTCCTTGAATTATTGAATATTACGTAATGGAAAAACCCAAATACTGTAAGGAAAAATATGCTAAACGTATTTGTTAACATTGATATTAATTATTTACCGTATTTATGTTGCAGTTCAGGAGATCTATAAACGGGGAAATTGGGGGGGGGGTGGTGTTATGTGTATCTCGTGCTCGGGGAGTAGGGAGAGCCAAAAAAAATCAATAACTATGCTTGCTGAGAAAATTTCTCCAAGTACATCAAAAGAAGGTAGTTATGCGTTGCTTTGCGCTATTCACAACTTTACATCTTGGTTATCCAAAAAACAAGGCGTGTTAGAAAATGAGTTTCTTATTATTGCACAAAATGGCAGTTTAGGTCGGTTATATTCAGGATATCACCTGTTTATGTTAAAGGTTGAGTTAGTTTTTTAAACTATCACTTGGCTCAAATCACTGTTATTAATGATTAAAATAATCAATATTTTTATCAATATTTTGTATTTTTTTCCTTAAGGTTCAAACTCTCGTGATCGAGCCTCATGGTTTGAGTACCAATTTTCCCTACTCTACATTTTTTTTTTTTTTTAAGTGTCCAGTGGTAAGTGTATAACGTAATTTCTAAACCTCTTGCATTATTGATTGCTCTTGTTAAGTGTGTTGTCTTCGTTTTGTTAGTTGTCCAAGTTATGTCTTGAAATGTATTCATCTTACTATTTTTTATGCAGTACATTATTATTTCCTGCTGATGGACATTTGGGACATAGGCATGGTGGGGGGGGGGGGGCTGGCTGGGGCTTGTTTTTGCTATTTTTTTTCCTTCAATTATTGGTGCTTCTTTTATGTAGCTTTGTTTTTCCTACTAATTTCATTAAAAGTAGGTCCATCCTGGCCTTGAATGTCCGTTCAGTGGGAATTTATACCTGCAAATTACATTTTATTTTTGTGTACTGAAAAATGATGATTACGATATATGTATTTTGTCCCTGAAGAGTGGTGTGTGTGTTACTGTAATAATGATAAGAAAACAAATTAACAAGTATACATTGAGGCTTACAAAAGTTTATTTTGGTTTTGCAGAGCCTGCTTTCCTTTTAGGCAACCGGCCACATTATAATTGATAATGAATTGTATTTGTTAGCAGTGAATACCTCATTAAGTCCGCTTGTGGACACCCAATAAAACTATATTTTGGTCCTTTCCAGAGGTTTGTTCTCATATCCGTTATAAAATTTGTCCATCACCAACAGTAAATGTACCATCCAAATCAAACCTGTGAATTGTGCAGTGATATAGGCGTTAGGCGTTTACTAATCGAACTCGGGTATATCACGCCTGCTGAAAAGTCGCGGCTCCTTGTTGACACCAATTTTATTAAAAAAAAAAAATTTTATTAAATAAAACAAGCATTTCACGTAGTATTTATAAATTATAAATATCAGCATCTTCTCATAAAAGAGGTATTATCAGATTAAATTCACAAGGGAAAGGGCTCCAAGACAAAAGCCCGATAACTGGAGCTCCATTCACGTCGTTACTAAATAGATTACAAGGATTGCAGCGAAGACGCTCGCTTCTAGATTAAATAAAGGTTTACCCAACATTATCAATACAGATCAGAATGGATTTTTAAGAAAAAGTGGTGCAGCTTGAGTATTCGTCTTATAGAAGACTGTCTTGCCTATACGCAGAAACGGTCACATGTAATTTTTTTAACACAAGAAGATGGTTTAAGACAAGGTTGTAATTATCCCCATTTAAGTTTATATTTCGGTGCAGAAATTTTTGGCCTAGCAAGATAAGACAAACAGAAGAATTCGAGGGCATTCTAGTTTACCCTTGTAGAATATGGTGCAAATGAAGTCAAAATAACCCAATTTGCTGCGACACGACGATCTTTGTGAGGGACGAACAATCAGTATTAAATGTATTAATTAATTGATCGTGGTTACAGAAGTATAGGTTAAATATCAACAAAACAAAAAAAGAGCTGTCTGGGTTGGGGCAAAGAAAGGATGAAAAAGAAATAGGTGGTATCAATTGCCAAATTCGAACCTGATAATTTAAAATATGGGTTAGTTTATCCGAAAAAAAAAAAATGGAATATTTAAAAAAAAAGATGTGTTGAAAAATGTACTTCAAAACAAGTGTTACGTTTTTTTTTTATTGGTTATAAATGGTTTGGTTAAAATTCTCGTGTGAAGAGTATGATGGATCACCATTTCATATATAGGTTCAATTAAGATTTACCACAAGCTGTTGTAAACCGTTGAATGGAATGTTTAACCAGAAAAGGTTAAAGGAACAAATTTAATAACTGATTACGTAATGGTGGCTGAAAGATGTTTCATTTTAAATCATTTAGATTCATTAAAGACTAAAATTTGTAAAAAGATGTCGTCATCGGCAATAGTAGTCGTGGAAAAATATTCCTTTATAGTGAATCTAAAACAACGCTCAGTGGTGTAATATTTTAAAGTTTATTGCTAGTTATGAGAGTATGAATTGCACATGTAGGATCTATGATAACTGATTATGCTCGTTTTATGCAAATTGATTAAGTGTTTGGTTTTAGACAAAGCACCCACAAGGTAAAGATGTAGAACATTGGGAGATTCAAGTATCGGAGCAACGATTGCATAAATTTAGTGAATAACAGTCATAATAAAATATGGATTAATAATGGAATTATGTTTACTCAGATATGTATGACAAAAACGGGGATTTCCGTTCACTAGACGAAACCAAACAGGCGGGTTTACAAAACAAGGAAGAGTGTTCCAATTTTACAATACATAGCCTTAAAAAAAGGCAATTATAAAAGTGTGCAAAAAGGCTCTAAATATTTCAGATGCTCAGGGCTCATCCAAATACAATTTATCAAGATTGAAGACATTTTGAAAATTGGCCCCCTGTAACACAATGACCAATCAAACGTTCAATTACCTTTATCACATATTCAACCATATCTCGGTAATGAACATCACAGATATGCCAAACTATATATTTTCTGATTCCTTATGATGAGGACGAATCATTGAGATAATTTTCAACTAAATTGAACCACTTTGTACGATTAATCCTCGTAATCCAAGATGGCCGGCCAAAACGAACCCGTGGGATAATATTTGATTGGTGGTAACATCAAAATTCTTTAAGTAGAGTGTTAGAAGATTCTAAAACTCATGCCTAGAATTTAGTTTAAGGGGGGGTGCATGGAAACTCATAAAAGCTGCCTAGCTAAACCTTATATATGTTCACTCAGAATTCAAATTCTTAAATGTAAGAATTATTTTAGAATGGATAGAACAATATCAAAAGTTTGCTATGCATGTTAATATCTGTTGCAGAATAGAATGGCTACAGCAAAATCGTCTTGTAAGTTTTAATAATTTAATTCAGAGTAGTAAAATAATGGAGGTTTTGATGTGGCATATGAGGGCATATGTTTGGGACATAGGAGGTTTGAAAGTGGTGCTCATGTTCAATTACAGGAGCTTTAGATTTCAAAGGCTCAAATGCCCATAGAAGGTTTTCATGACCAGTGTGATAATAAATATTACATTAATCTAATAATATTTATATAAATTATATTTAGATTACATAAATTTCTATCAAATAAAATATACACTTTGAGGCAAACTAGAGGGGGTTACACTTTTCACATTCCAATGGCGATACAGGACGAGTATGTATGTCTCAGTGAAAAGGACGGGGTTAAAGGTACGGGGTCTGTATAAGCTCACGATTCTCCACGAAAATCGACACCCATATCCCAAAACCTGTCCCAAAAATGCCTTTTTGCCACTTTTAAAAAAGGGACGAAAATGAATAACGCTCACCTCCCTTTCCGCGTGATCGTCATGTTGGCCTGGACTTTCCGAAGGCTTTTTTTTAACTTTCTTTCCAGATTAAATTTATTTTCTCTATTATTCCAAGTATAGAACCACTGTCTCTTGCACTATCATTTACTATTTAACATTTGACAAAATCAACGATATATCTACGCACATGCCATATCAATTTGTTTACAGTCGATGTTTGTTTACAGGAACTACCCACCATACACAAAATAAAATGCGGCAAGTGATTTGGTTTTGTGCTTTTTTACCGGTGAGTCAGTAATCAGTTTCGGTCAAAGAAAAAAAACATTACATAAAATCACCGTACTTAAAAAAACACGTAATAGCAAGCGATATAAGCTGTGATTACGTGATCCAGGTGGCACTGTATTGTGAAGGAAATTCTTAAAGTGGGCCGGACGAAGAGGTAAGACGGGTGTGGCCGGAGATGGTCCTCGAAAGGGCATCGTTTCAATTGACTCTTCACACAATATTAGTTATACTTTTTTTGCGTTGTCGTCTATGGAACCCGAAATATGGTTCCTGCCGGAACATCTCCTTTTACACCGGTTCAAAAAATAAAGCGCCTCATCCATTTGTATGCTTTGTTGTTGCATTTTTAACAATGTCACATAGTACTAAATATACCATTCGGACGTCATAAACTTCGCCTTATCGACATTACAAAAAAATAAACAAAAACAAAGCACAAAATGAAAAACAAAATATTACCAACAAATAACAACAGAAATCTTGGCCAATATGATAAACTTACACCAAAATATTTGAAGGATTCTAAACAGGAATCGAATAGCGTTACAGTTGTGTATGTACGCTAAAATCGTCGCGGTGGAGACTTGTGTACTGTCTATATTATAAAAGAAAGGGAAAACTATATATATATATATTATATCTATATGATGATAGAAAAAATCATGATGAATGCTGATTATATAACAGTTTGCATAAAATTACCTATAACATAGTTTAAAGAAATCAACTTGGGCAGCTTTGGTTTGATAGCCCGGCAACACAAACTGGTTTTCCTTGTCCAGCGCTTGTTCTTGCTGAAACCAGAAACTCGTAGACAGGAGATGGCTCTAAATTGTCAATGGTGATAATATTAAAAGTTCATCAGCATTCCTATCAAATATAAGTCTGAAATTGAAATACAATACGAAGGGTTCGAAGTTCTTTCGTAAGGTTTTCTATGCTTTATAGTCAACTGAAAAATAACGAATCTTTGTGACAGTAAATTGCAGGATATAAACCAAATGGCAGATTGATTTTAAAAATTTTCTCACAATTAGTCAGAAGAAGAAATGTTCATATATAAAATCATCGCAAAACATCTCATATGATGTAGAACTGTGTGAACTTTAAAAATTAGTTAAATGTTTAGGGGGTGAATGTTTTGGGACATGTGACATGTTTGTGTGCTTGCTTTTATATCAGTTATATTGCAAGTTGAACTTGAATGCCACGAAGTTCCATATTTTGTGACTTACATTGTACAGAATTAAGCGACATTTGGATTCTTCGGTGTTCTCCATAACAACGTCACACATCTTTCCCTCACGTTAATATAAAAGGTTAAATTGTCCGGTGGTCCTGGTGACTATTTGGGGCAATATCAGAAAGTGTTTAAATCCCATACCATATGGCTGTTATTCATATCGCAAAACGGTTATTTACATTACATTTATGTTGTCACTTGAGATTACTTAATGCTGTGATCGACATAGGCCCAGGGTCAACAATGCGTTTCCTAGTACAAGCTATCTTGCGCAGGTTTTCTCCGTGTAGTCCGGCTGCTTTTGGCTTCTAAAACTGAATTTCCTTCACTGATTGTCAAATTTGAAATTACAGGCAGTATAGATTATGATATGCAGAACTTGGCACAGTTAGTCTGAACGCGCTGATAAAACCAATTACCAACCTCAGAGGTTGGGCTCTAGGCGTTGGTTTTGCAACATCGTGTCAAGCATGTTCTTCTCTCAATGAAGAGAGGACAGGTAGAGAAGAAGTTCTCTATGAAATGTTCCCCTGGGGTGATAATTAGTGATTTATTGGTATGATCTATGTCACATATAATGAATTATCCCTAAATAAAACGTTACCGCTGGTTTTCATGGCCATTGGAGTTTCCTTGCGAAAAAAAATCCAGGATTATTCCGACAAATGTACACAACTGTACAGCATTCATGGAGCTACCATGTTTATTCCCTGTGGTATATTTACAAAGCCGCAACCCGCAGGCAATACCGAAACAGAAGTCAGTGAAAATATATCCCTACGCCATAGATCACGTGCAATTTGCACAAGCCTCAATCCTTGTGAACGGTCGGTGAGCACACCAAGGATAGGAGCTAAGTTCGTTTAGAATTTTTATGGCAAAAAACTACACCTTTTTAAACTCAGTGTTTGAGAAAAATGTGAAGGGGTGTTTTAGTATCATTTTGTGAGTAACAAAGGTTTTAGTTGCTAAACACTAACAATTCATGAAACGTGGACATTTGAAGGGGTTCGCGTAATATTTATAGTTTTTCGCAGTCGCACTGCAACCACTGAATCTCGGTTATCTCTATGTGGATTGGCTACACAACAGTAATGTATATTAGATGAATGGAGCAGCAAGCAACCGGGGACATCTTGGTCTACCGAACACACTACCATTCCAGAGACGCCTGTTAACAGAAGTGTATCACGGGTTGCACGTTTAGAGACCGTCCATCCCATACGCGACAAATACAAGGAGCTCCACTGAATGGGCGTGATTCGTTTAGTCTGGTATGTCGGCTTATCCACATTTCAATGGGAACAATTTTGTATAAATAACCGGCTCTTAACACCGCTTGGCTCTTTTGGATGACCAATATGACCATCAGTGCTTCAATACGACGAAGCCCAGGTTTCCAATCCATTGTATAGCGATCAGGTTCGAAAACCCACTAAGCGGGTTTCAGCAATCCTACGTACTTTTATTGTACCCAGGAGTGCAATGGTTTTGGGGTGTATCATAATTATAATAGGGCTGTTTTGATATATAGAGTGTATCGGTGCGCATGGCCTAAGAGCGCATAGCTCTGTAGCCATGGGGGGTATGTTCAAGGGTATTAGTTGTATAGAGATACTTTTGCAGGGGACGGTTTTCTGGGAGTTTGAGTTATGCACAGGTAATTAACAGAAGCATGATTGATGTGAACTCATATTTTTTCGTAAGTTATCATGACCTTGATATTACTAAGATCTTTGAACAAAGGTTTAAGAGGATGTTTTTTAATGTCACTAGGGACCGAGACTGCCATAGTAAAGGTTGATGTAGCAGTTTCACAAATTCCCGTTTGGAAATCCCATGCAATCGAGCAGGATCGGTCTCCTGTTACAGAACCCGTTGTATAGTCGCACATCTTGATCGATCGACGCTGTTGTGTGACAACAGAGATACAGAATGCTTGGTGCCTTGCCGTATTGTAGTTATTAACGGTAAACGAGGATGAATAGTTTTGGTGTTTGTAACGTGTCAGGTACAAGGTCACGTGTTAGGTCTCAGATATCAGTTTGCTCTTCCGGGGGGCGATCCGATATATATAAATACGAATATTTTAATCAAGGTCTGTACATGACCCTCTCTTCCCAAAGTGCTATTAGTTTTTTCCAAAAGACACCGTGTATTATGTTCAACAGTACAAAAGTTACCTTTCCCTACGATCAAAAACCGACCGTTACGATGACGATAATCGTTGCTTTGTCCAATGTAGGGATAAGTACGTAAATTTTGACCTAATGGGTCCCCCGAAGCAAAATAATAAACCAATCAATGCCCTGACGTCATCAAATCTTATTTTTTCCAAAAAAATTGGTGTTATCCATATAATAAAATTCCTTTTTAAGATTAAACATCTGGATATTGTTCTTTAATAATTAATATTCAATTGTACCGCATGAATGTGGAAAAAGATGGGTCCATAAGTCTACAAAACTGAAAAACAGTCAGCCGGCTAAATACCTTACCGTGGAATGAATGAGCAGACAGATCCCCGTGTTAGTTTTAGCAGGCTACAGCACTTCCGCGCGGGCTGCGGGGGGTGATGCGCTCGAGTAGCGCTTCTTGTAGAGTAGAGTTTCCAAATTTTATTTTAAAAACTATGTTTCTCCAGATCATTTTATAACAAAAATTAGGCACAAATGTATGCCATTTTCATAAATTTATATGTTTTAAGGAAAACGTTTTAAATTAAAGCTGGTTGTTTTACTTTCAAGTAAAAAGGTAAACGCGATAGTCTTTTCATACAGGCCAGAAACTTGGGACTCCAACCACCGCATCTCTTTCATTGGTGTGAAAGACTAAACCTGGCTTGTGGCCCAAAACGATAGCCTAAAAAATAAACGTGGCGGCTTCCTAAAATCGTCTAATGCGCTTCGAAAGTAAAGCGTGAAAATGGTGTTTTCTTCGCAGCAATACTCCAATGACCATGCAAATCATCTGGTACGCCATATTAGGGATATTTCATTATAGTTATGTGCCGATAGATCATACCAATAAATCCCTTTAAGGCAATGTAAGGTAGAGGTTCAATGACCCTGATTGTATTATTTAGGAAAATTCAATGTTAAGTTAGTATTATTATTATGATTGTTATTGGGATTTATAAAAAGCATTCGAGGCCAAAAGGCCAAATTGCATGCCAGTTTACATTTTTAAAAGAAATTGCACAGGCAATTGTTAAAGAAACATTATACAACATATACACAAGCACGGTATTAAAAAGCCACATATAAAATGGCAAGTACATATAGAAACAAGGAATTATACCATTTGTACGAGAGCTGTATAAGTTTGAAATAAAATACTACAACCAACCCAAAAACATAATAAAGCAATTTTTTAAAAAGAATGAGACATCCAAAGTGGAAATTAAATTAACATACAGCTCATAGACTGCACGCACTATATACCAGAATAAAGATTATTATTGCACATACAAAAAAATATTAATCAAGTTGCTGGGGATAAAAATTAAGACTTATTCAAAAGGTCAATATAATAAGAATGGGGCTGCACTGAAAACGCTTTGTCCTAATGGAGCTGTGGAGATTCGGTTGACTATTGCGCAAATGACTATCTAACCTTGTAGGAATTGAATGAGACTTTATTTAGTCCTATCCAAATTCTTACGCAGCATCGCAAACCTCGACAATGCTCACTTCTATCAAGGCGGAGAGTCAAGTCTGAATCAGTCAATGTGTTTACTGTTTACATTAGCCTCCATTTTCGTGAATTAACAATAGTACTTTATTTTATTTTCTCAATTTTAATTGGGAAAGATTTCGCACGGGGAACGTTACTTTGATGTCAGGAAAGGAAGAGACCATGGAATCACCAACATGCTAAATTTAGAACTGAGTCAACTTGTTATGCTTTGGATTCAAAACAGATTGCAAACATAGGCTTTTCCCATGTGTTATTAAGTAAGGTTATGTTTATTTGCATTGAGAGCTGTAATGATTTTATTAGGGAAAGGGGAATTCTAGCTGTGAGTAGTTCAATACTTATCATGGAAAAGAGTCGGGCCAGCAGCCATCAGTAGTAACCAGGGGCTATACAGTAGGGTTAAGCTAGTTTTATCTGCAATGAGTGGCGGACCTGTCGTACCTAGTGCAAGGCTTTATAATAATTCCATGTGAGAGAAGTCACTGTAATTAGTCTACTGTCGTCTTTGAACCCAGAGGAATCAAAATAGGATTCCAAATGTAAGGTTTTAATGTGAACCAACAAAGTTTCTATGTATACTGTATTCCCTTAATGTGACCTTTAAACAGTTGTCATGAATAATAAAAACGAGTAATCTCTGATCATGAAATATTTTTAAAGTCGGGAATGAAGTATTTCAGTTCCATTAAAATTTAAAGAAAAAAAACAGAGGTGAACTTTTCTATTACATTAACAAAAAATCTTTTGCGATCAAAAAAAAAACCAAAAAACACCAAACAAAACAGAAGAAAATCAAAATGATATTCGTATAAAAATAACAAGGACTGTTGACATTGTAATCATAGCAAACTCAAAGGTCAAATACACGATTTTACAGGTCCGAAAATATCGCAGGACATTACAGAGGGGACAAACTGATCCTGTACTGTGCCCAAGTCGTGTTTGTAAATGCCGGTATCTTTTCTTAATAATGTACTTACCCCTCCTGTATTGTTACAGTATCAGGAGCCAAACTCAAGGACAGATTCCAATTGCGTGTTTGCTCGTAATCTAGGATGAAAACAATTGATGAACGTTTAATGATACGAGGTTCAAACGTGGAATATTTTTTGGGGTTTTGATTGTGTGGGGAGTGTAATATGACCACCACATTCTTTCGCACATGGTCCCGAAAAAAAGATCAGTCTCGAAAGTAACTAACAATGGGGCTGTTGTTCTGCTCGGCATGGTGGTTAAAGGTTATTAAGCGACACTACCGGTCCTCAATCTTCAATCTTCACTCTTCCAATCTTTATTTCATGCAAAAAATATATGATAATATAATAAAAAAAAAAGTGACTGGACAACATGGCGGGCAGGTGAACAAAAGGCCCCAAAGACCTGTTTAAAGGACACTCCTAAACACGAAAAAAAAAGTTACTGGAGGGACTCAACCTCGTACGTCTAACAATCAGCCATTAACGGTTTTTAATATTAAAAACACACTCACCCTCCTCCACGCACCAGACACACCAACCCACTAAACTGTCGCGAAGTTGCCAAGGATTTACGGTGTTGTGAATCATGCAAGGAAAAAATCCAAAGACAAAGCCATAATATTAGCAACGTTTTTTAAATATAAAGATAATCACCACATCCAAAGCTAGAAAAAGACATTATCTTAAATTTAGTTTCCTTTACTTTTTATTAGGTTTGGTAAAAGAATCCAGCTTGGGTCCTGCTGTTCAACCACCTGTTCGATTGCAAAATCTGTTTTAGTTGTTTAAGGTTATAATGATGGTGGTTGGTAAATCTTGTGTATAGTCATGAACATTAGCCTTCTTGAGAAAACTACAAAAACATTTGGTAACAAGTGTAGATAATGTTATACATGAAGACACCAAAGTCTAAATTAGACAACTGTTATATTTTGTATTACACAAAATTTTTCCAAAGTGACACCTAAAGTGATTATCGGATTATAAATTATAAAAGCACGTGTTTGTAGTTCCAAGTAGGTTTTACTTGCGTTTCCCAGGCAAATACATCATAATTTAGGTAAGTAAGATACATGTGCAATAAAGGGAACGCAATATATGTTCAGGTACAAAATGATTCAATTATAGTATGCCAATCTTTGGAGAATAATTTGGAGTTTGTAGAATCGATATGGTGTTTCCATGTCAAGTTTTCATCAATCAGGACATCTAGGAACCTTTGTATTGTCAACACGTTTCAACATTTGGTACCATCTAAGGCAACGTTTTATTGACAACTTTAGTGACTTTGAACCAATTGTTATTTAGGGAAAAGCTCATCATGATTAAAGCGATGTTATACCACGATCTATAGTGGAAATAAGGTCGGTGTGTCGTACAGACAAAGGTAACGTACAAGTTCGGAGAAGATATTATAATGACATGGTACATATAAAAATTAAGAGAAGAGACCTTAATATGATCCTTAAAGAACTCCACAGATTATGTTCTTAGACTTGATTTAAAAAAAAAAAACCCGAATTGTGATCTAAATATTGTTTTCTGTTACCAAATAACTTTCAAGTGCAAATATAACATCAAGTGCAATCCCCTGAATCCATAATACTCAATTGTTGAAGCAGCAAATTTCTGTTTATGGTTATAACAGCTTTTGAGAGATCAACAAAAACAACATACCAATAGACTAGTTCATTTTTTTCAACAGCGCAACTATTTTTGTCAAACTAATTGAGTAATGCCATATAAGTGGACGTGGTTTGATCTAAAGCCACATTGTTTATGTTTAGAATCCATATGGTCCAGACCATAGTTAAGACTAGTCTAAAAACATGGTAGCACTGAAATTGGTCGATAATTTAAATATACCTCACGGTCATCCTTTTTCAAAAAAAAACAATTTTTTTTTTAAGGTAAATATGACTTTGCAATCTTAAGATCTTCTGGAACAATGCTGTGGATATTGCTAAAGTAAAAAATGGCAGTTGATCGTTTGCTTTTTTGCCAACTTTTTATAATATAATTGGTTATGTTATCATGCCCAGGCTCTTGTTTGGTCAAAGGTATATTATTTTAATGATGTCCTTCTCCAGCGATTGGTGATGAAAAATACTATGCGTAAGGGGTTTTGTTAGTCTTCATGGTATCTTACCGGTGATTTTTTTTGAGAATATGTTAGGGGCCTATATGTTGACAAAGAAGTTATTGAAGTTTTCGGCAATATCTCGGGGTCAGGTCTTATCTACCGGTATTAGTTTACATTTTTCGATGTATATTTGCCATTTTGCCACGTCCAATTATACTGTTACAAGTTTCATGTTTTTTGATGTGTTTCTGGTTCATTGAATTTTTTAGTTTGTCGGTTTTAATTTATCTAATGTATCATTCACCTGGACAAGATAATCCCTATACACCAAAAGGGGGGGTTGTTCTTATTTATACTCTTAAGGATTCCTTTTGTTATCAGGGGATATTGTTTTTCTTTCCTGTTCACAGAACAATTTTTAACGGAATGCACTCCATCAATCACATTTTGCTAAAAATTTGTATATAAATCTGTTATAACTAAAATTTACGTTTGTATCATTACGAAAACCAATAGACCAATTTATGGTGGAAAGGTGGAAAGGTATCTTAGGTGTGTTATGACGTCTCGGAGACGTCCAAAGGTCAGAAATAACCTTGGGTAAACACAAACACAAATGAGCCTGTGCACAAGTGACTTGAATTTCAAAAATATAACACAGCTTTATTGATTTAAATAGATTTGGTATGTCAAAAAACAAAATTACAATAACAACTTTACATGACTTATAAGACTAAGATACTTAAAGGTCCATGGCCCGATCGCTAATAGCATCGTCCCCAGAGCCCCAGATTTACCGGAGTGGTAGACATTTCAGCGGTATCGGAGAAAAAGAAACGTACTATTTTTATCATTACCCTCGTGAAATCTTAGAGCCAAAGGGTTTGGTTGGAAATTATGAGCGAAAATTGTTGCCCCATTTTGGTTCGTCGAAAACATATTAATTGTACCACAGTACTCTATGGGGCTTACAAAATCCACAATTTTTTTTTAGCTCTGCATTCAAAAACGGATTGAACATATCAGGTGTCGGTATGGGTAGGTGAAGGCCGACCCGTCCTATCAAGGTTGAAAACTTCATTATCCTTAATCGGGGCCATCCCCCTTAATATTTCAAGTCCTCTTGTGTCCAGTGTTACAAGCAGTTTTGCAGTTCAACGATGATAGTCCTCACAGCGAAGACTCCAAAATGACAGCATGCATAATATCCCAAGGGTTACAATATCCATAGGAATCTTCTGAATCGTGATGGCAGTTCAACAGACGACGGGGTAATGAGTCATAGACGACACTAATATTCCACCGTATATTAGTCCAGGATCATCACACGAATTTCCATCTGTCCACAATTCGAATCCTATTTTGATTCATAGCACTTTTGGCTTCAAGACGACAGTAGAATAATTACAGCGCTTCGCCTCACATGGAATTATAAATCATGGCATAGGTATTTACAGGTCTGCTACTCATTGAAGATTAAAAACTAGCAATAACTTAGAGCTACTGGTACTGGTGGACTGCTGGCAAATCTAAATCTCCAAACGCTACATTATACAATGATTTCTCAAAGTTTCCAAGTCTTAACATAGATATTACCACAGAATCAGGCATAAACGCATAACTTTGCACAGCTGACTACTTGGTTTCACTAAATTGACAGCACCTGCATTGATCACTTCACTTATAACATCATGGGGAATCCAAAATTTTGCAATATGTTTTATAAAGATACACCAAGTGGACTCAGTTTCTAAGTTGTAGCATTCCGGTGACTTCCCATTCTCTCTTGCTTGATGTAAATAACATGTGCATTTAGCACAAACACAACTAGGGAAATCCCCTTTCTCTTTTTACATAAACAAAGTACTTTTCCGTGAGAAATTCTTTGCTCAAGTAAATTGAGAAATAATATTTTTTTAATCACAATATAACGGTGATTTAAAAAAAAATATTTAAGGCACACGTGAGATTGGATAAATACAAAATAGTGTGACGATCGGATGCAAGTCATAAGGTCAGATCAAAAAAAAATTGGTGAACCGCTATAACGGAAAGAACCGCTTACTTTTCCGGTATTACGCTGTGCTCTTCTCGGGATTGATGGATGGATGGATATACGAAGGATTGACAACCAGAAAAGTAAAACCTTCACTTTGCTAACACAACTCAATGACCGGATTACATTAACTTTGGTGAGGTGGTTAGGACTTTACGTATCACCTGTCATCAATAATAATACAATGTGATTGGATAGTCAATAGAGCAAGGCTCGGAATTGTGACTACACCTTTAAACATGTAAAACTGCAAAGACAAACTACACCGAACGTCAACTTACATGTATGAAGTTACTTTGTTTTTTCAAATGATTGTTATGAGTGGTGAGGACGTAGAAACTTTAAGAGGACATCCGATGCTAAATTCTGCTGAATTTTGTGGGGTTTAACTACGTCACATTTATTCCTGGGCAGTGCCAATAATAGCCCGATTTTTCTTCTGGACACTTGATTTCGATCGCTGAACGCCGTTCTTTTAATGTGAATCCGTTTGGCAGAGCGCAAAACCGACTACTTGAATCAAACGACTGTAGGTTCGGTCTATAACCCTAACCGATGTGAATGATCTTGTATAGCAAATTAAAGATGAATAAGACTTTTAGTAGATGATTACCACTATGTTAGATATATCTTTAACTTTAAAATTAAAAATGGCAAAAATCAGGGCAAGTTGGGTTTTTTTTACCTCACTCTGATATTAGCCTCCATTTTGTGATTGAAAATAATATTTTATTTTTTTCTCAATTTTTTGTCCTCAATTTTTCACGACGGGAAAAGTACTTTAGTTTATTATGAAAAGAAAACGGAATTCCCTAGTGCCTGTATTGATATCACACCCAGGTGTTGTTTGTGCAATCCTGATGCATGCACCAGGTGTTTACAACAAGTCAAGATTGAGCTAAGTACTAATTAACCTGGAGGTAGTCCATTGGACAGGGGAATCTAGCTGTGAGTAGTTAGATATTGTCCCTGGAAGGACTCAGAGCAGCAGTTTGTAAACAGAGCTTACAGTATAGTTATAGCTAGTTTACCTCGTCTTACAAGTGGGGGGGGGTTGGTTTACACTTCCCCCTAGTGGACTTCGCTCCGCGTGCGCTAAAATGCCAAAAATCTTTCGTACAAGCCTTCTTTAAATACTTCTTTCCACTTAAGAAAATGCCCAATGGATTGAATGGCCCAAGGAGTCTTGGACCTTTTGCTAAAGTCAGTTATTCATTGGTAAAGCCCGCGACAACCTATATTCAGCCATCATTAGCAGATGTAGTGTTATGTAAGGATAAGAGGCAGTAATCAAAGCATATGTGAATGGTTGCAGAGGAATATAGACAAAAAAATCAGGTCTTGTCAGAAAAAGGATGACCAGGACCCCAATGGTGAATTTGCCCGTGTAACGGAGCACAGTTTGACGCTGGCTTCTCTCGAAAAAAGTCCG
This sequence comes from Ophioderma brevispina, assembly GCA_023653785.1. Classification (NCBI taxonomy): domain Eukaryota; kingdom Metazoa; phylum Echinodermata; class Ophiuroidea; order Amphilepidida; family Ophiodermatidae; genus Ophioderma; species Ophioderma brevispina. The sequence continues at coordinate 37,442 of JAMKCH010015636.1, forward strand.
GCAAAATTTTTTGTCAACTTAGGGAGTTGATGTTAGTCGAAGAGTTCAAACAGTGTTTACCTCCCAGACACTCAACAAATATGATGAAAACAAAATTGATAGTGTGCGTGAAGGGCAGCGTTACGCGTAAGACCGATGACTATGCTTTGGCACATAAGTGAGTAATATAGCGGCTAGCAAATTTTACAGGCTACACAAAAATACACCAATAAGTCGGGTTCTAACAAATCATCTCATGGTAGCACACGGGGCGGGGAAATCCCAGTCAGGTTCCCCATGAAAGGGGAACAAATAAAAAGTGGTCTAATCAAAGCATAGGGCGGGACCCAAATCTCAGTTCACGTGCAATCACGGTAAGAGCCGGACATTTAAAGTCACGTTGTTGGGAGCTACACGCTATCCGCCACAAAAAAGGAGGAGGCAAAAAATGAGCAAAACCAATAGGTTGTGCAGTAACTTTGAGGTCAAAAGTTCATTCTTCTGTCAGGAAACAGAAATCACGCAAAAGGGAATTAATGACACGCAAAAAGTAAGGGATGATTTAAGCCTTTTCTTTGGAGGGATTTGTGTCTACACTTTCAGGTGATAGTTTATTTAGATCCAAAACCCATTAAGATCATGCGGGACACGCGCTGTGCACAGTCTAGATATTGGGACGATGCACTTCCTTTGAGATTGAGGAGTTCCACAGAACTAGTGCATTGATTCAGGGGATAGGTCTGGATTGTATTAGTGTCCATCTTCACATAAATGAATTTGAATCAGACTTGGTTGCTGGAACTGCACATTGGTTGTAGGGACAAGAACTCCCAGTTAAAGGGGTATCCGTGTTGTAGGAAGGATTTGGCAGGGGGAAAGATCCAAATCCACATAGTTCCCCGGTTGCCTGTTACAGTGGAAATTTGATTGAGGAAAATGACATTTTCCCCAGCATGTGGCATACTAGGTCAATGACCAGAAAGCTCACAGGAAAAACAGTGAGCAGGTGATGAGTCCAAAATATAATACATATAGGAAGAGCGACGAGAAGACTTGGGTCACAAGTTAGAGGATACTTTGCCCTCAAAAGTTGGAGAATTGGAGTCATCTTACCTCTTCAGGGGAGACTAAATTCCCGAGTAGTAAAAATCCAGCCCCTGAGCACAACAACAAGTGACAGCTGGTAACCAATGAAAATCCAGCCGCTGAGCAATAGAGTTAGGGACTGTAAGGAGACCTTTAAGCCATGACAAGATGGTAAATGAGCACACAAAGTGACCCAGCATTTAGGAAAAAGGATGACAGGGCATTGACGCACAGGAAGACGAGCAAATTCATGTAGTTTTTACAAGCAAAATGGTGTCATCATGAGACAATGGCGGCCAACCGATGCACTTGTAGATGTAGAATGGAAGGTTGTGCATCACAATTGTAGTGACAAAAGGTTGTCTCATAGGGAAGTGATAGCCATAGCCAATGATTAGTTCCCAGGCAGGACATTTAGGTGTGAGAAAACACATGACAGAATTCAGGAGTCATTTTTGGTGGCGTACACTCAGAAAAGATGGGTCTGAGTATTGTAGACTTGTCCACAGTCAAATGGGGGCAAGCCACAATCAGAAAAATTCCTACTGCCCCATTGCAACCAATTACCAGCATTTGATGAGCCATTTAAATAGGGTCTTAATAGATTGCGTTAGGGCACTTCAAAGACCAAGTCAGGAAATCAGTATTTAATGACCATCATGTGTGCTTTCACACGTTTCCCTGAGGTATACACATGAGAAATATTAAGGGCACAGAATATAGTGAAGTCTAACAAAGTTTTCCACAGATGAAAACAGAATCAGAGACTTGTAAGGTGGAGTTCAACTCTACAAGAATACAAACAGGACATAAGACATATCAAAGGAAAAGAAAATGTCTTGGCAGATGCCGTGTCCAGAGCTGCTAAATTTTGTTTCAGAAAAGTTAATATTACAACTTGTAATATAGACTGAAAGAAGCAATTGCAAGAACATTATAAAAGTGTAAAATTTGCACTGTGTAAACTGTATGTAAAATTAACCACAAAATGGTTTAAAGGTATAAAGCCAGATTTTGCGAAAATGTTCTTCATTCAAATTTTCTTTTTTAAGGGGAGCTGAGAGGATGGATATTACCATCAAATTTTGTGCATTAAACATATATGTTTAAGTTTATTGAGAAGGAGATTTCTTTATCACGGAAAAAGTAAATTTGTTTAATATCAAAAAAGACTTAAGGGAATTCCCGGAGTGTTGTTTGTGCAAAATGCCACCTGTATTTATATCACGCCAAGAGATGAGTGGAAATTCCAGGAATGCTTAAACTTAGTAAATGAGTCAACTTGTTAATGAATTGAGATCAAAACATATGCAAAACAGGTAATTCCCCATTGGAAATTATTTATTCGTCGCCCACATACTACTGTAGTATTTTTTTTCTTTTTTTTTTTGTTTTTTTTTTTTTTTGTACAAAACACGTGTTCCGAGAAAGTCGCAATTCAAAATTTACGGCGACATTTCATGTATATACGGTAAAACGAAGCATAAAAAGAAACATTAAACTTAAAGGTTTTGAAGAAAACACTTACAAGTCCAATATAAACCACAAATCAACTTAATACTGTTTTACAATAATATTATCTTAATTAGGCTACCAAAGTTATAAGTCTGGATGTGAAATCACAAAATAAGTATATTGCACAAATACGACGCATTTTACACCGTTGTTTTTCATGTACCGTAATAGATCACTATTGAAACAGCTTGTTGCGAAATAACTGGAAATACGTCAACAATATGTCGGAGGTGAAATCATTTATTTGGGATCGCAAAATACGACGCTATATCAACACACGGTAAATGAATGCGATTTTAAAAATAAGACAGTATCGTGAAACTCGGATATGATGATTTTGCAGGAAAAGGACAAAAATCTGTAATTATAAAACTAATTAATGAGGATCCTCGCGTTTGCAACTTTGTGGATGGCAAGAAGTCATGAACAAATTAAGTAGGCGGAAATTCGCAAAAACCTCAAAATGTGAAATACGGACAGTATGTGATGCGGGCGACGATTGTGAGGTGATGCAATGCAGATGATGTAATTTTTTTTATGTGAATCTGATTTGACAGTGCTAGTATATGTTTATGCATGATAACCCATGTTGTAATACCTAGTTTTAGGTATCGGAAAGGGGAATCTAGTTGTGAGTAGTTAAATACTTGTAACTGGACGGGGCGATTAGAGCCAGCAGTTGTAACCAGGGAGTATACAGTATAGTTATATCTAGTAGTTTTAATCTACATAATGGTAGATTTGTGCTAACATAGTGCCAAGATTATTTTGGATGCCACGGAGCTTGATAGCTGAACTGTATGCTGTCGTTTTTAAGCCCGAGAGCTTCAGTTTTGGAATCAAAAAGGGATTTCAAATTTTGGTCTAAATGAGGACTTAGCGGCAGACTGATGGTGGTAGAATACCTGGATTTGTTACTGGGACTATTAGGGTCGTCGTAGGAGACTATTGAACCTTGTCGGCATGAACTGCTGGACAAAAAGTTATCTTTAGGACTGACAAGATTCATATGAATATTGATACCATGGAATTTATGCATGCTGTCATTTTGAAGTCTTCTCTGTTAGGACATATCATCAATGAACTACAACGCTACTGTTAACCTTGGACATTCTATGGGACTATAATAAGTATCTTTAAATTATCGGGTGTAATTTTATTATAGGTAAGATTGTTTTGGACATTACCAAATCTTGAACCCATCTGATTAAAATCATTTAAATCAGTGTTGTATATGAAATTCAGATTACATGCACAAGACTCATTTGTTTGTGTTAAAGGGTATTCTGACTTTTTTCTAGTTTTATACAGAAGTACAGAGTCAACGAGTCTGCGCTTAGCGTGAAAAAGTATTAATTCAGCTACAAAATAAAGCGTCAATGGTTCGGCGTATGTTTACCTGTACGCTGATAGTCTACGTCCAGTTTGCAAGCTAGGATTTCTGCGATTGATATGGCACATGAGTTATCCATTCATTTCGTCACATGGAATGACCTGACGTCCGGTCTCGGTTTGCTGTTGCCATACTGTAGTTCATAACCAGTAATAACGCAAGTGGAGGTTGGTGGAGACCAAGCCAGTTAAAGGACCTCGTGTATGCAATTGGTATAGAAACGTTAACTGGCGCTGCTGTCAGGAAGCACTATTTGATGACAAAATTTTAATAATTTATTTTAATTCGATATTTTCCAAGATGTTTAACGCGAATGGTCTCGATCTAATTATTATAGTTTTTTTTTATTTCATAGTTTTTCTCTTGATTGATTGACCTTGACCCACCCCCACTCTCACATCTGTAAAATTAAGAAGTTTCAATCCATGTTTTTGATCATAAGACCTAACCTTGTGATTTTGTTAAGCCCATAGAATACAGTTAAAATTTTATCTCCATCATCACTTTTAAATTATCCAAAGATACCAGCAAAGAAAAAATATACAATTATATATATATATATATATATATATATATATATATATATATATATATATATATCTATATATATCTATATATATATATACAGAAGAAGAAGAAATAATAAAACCGTACATTTTTATTCCCTGGGTTGTTCGAAAGTCAGAATGGGGGGGGGGCCTCCCGACGCGCCTGTGTGTTCAATCCAGGTCCTTCTGTTCTGCAACAATCAAATCAAGGCAAAGGGCCAACCCGAAAAATCCTCTAGCATCCTCTAACCACCACCAATAAATTATGCTAGTTTCAATGTGTTCATATAGAGCGGAATGGGTTTAAAAAATTCTATTTATCTCTAAAGTATCTATTGCATCTCGCAAATTGATAATCTTCACAAATCTTACTATCACACTTAGTTGTGGCTGAAGCTTTAGGACTGTGTGGGCCTTACTCCTTTCTCTCTTCTCTTGCTGCAACAACCACAAGTCATAGTGTGGTCCCAATCCAAACCATGCAACTGTTTTGATGACAATCTGCTATCCTCTACCACCAACTAATGAGTGTAAGGTGCATCTGGATCTGTAGAGCTTTCTCTGTATTTCATCAAATGATCTAATGGAACCAGGTCCATCACCTCCATAGATGATTCCATCTTATCAACCTGACTAGTACAGAGACTGATGTGATGTCGTATTCTGGTATGGTTGGTGCATTGGTGAGAAGACTTGGTGGTACTGTAAAGCGAAAGGTAAATATTGCCATGATGGAAACTATTGCTGAAATGAAAACCACTGTTCTCATCATAGAGTGCCAAGATCCAGTGCGAGTATTTTAGAGGAATGGGGGGTCTAGAGGTTCACCAAACAAAACCCTCAATATTTGTAAAAATACGATGTGCTTATCAATAAAGAAAATCAAGAGAGCAGTCGCAAACTCTCTAAGCAACCCTAAGAGCAACATTCACAATCTGGCTGTCAAGAAACAACAGATAGTGGAAGGTCTAGTGGAAAGAAGGGTTGTACAATTAGCGACCTGGTCACGTGTACGGAAATAAACTGCATAATTCTGCAGTTTATTCCGGAAAAGTCTGATGAATTCATCAGGGGCACTCGGACCAGGCGCTAATTGTTCAAACCCGGAAAGAAGGTTGTTGTTTAGATCCGAACGGAGAGAAGGTCCCCAGGCCAAAGTTTTAAACCCACCGCTGCTCGTCCCAAGGATGGCCAGAATGGTGATGGCAGGAAGAATTCGGACTCTCTTGCGCTTGTTTAAAATTAAGATTTTGAGCTTGTTAAAATAAAGATTATGGCGGCTTGTTATCGCTGTGTACATTAAACAAGTTTTGTTTCCTAGCCTTGAACAAACTTGAAAGTGTGTTGTAAGGCGGGGGGGCGGGAGAGCAGGCAGAGGTTGTTTAAATGACATGGTCCTCATAATCTTAGTACGCCATATGGCGGTATGGTTACTTTCTACCCTGTATTGATTACCTACAATAAGTATGGGATATAGATAGAACATGTCCTAGAACATGCACACCCCCATGAAATTAAAGGTAATGAAAAAGGCTTTCCGTTACTCCACATATGTCAGCTATGTTATTATGGCGGGCCAGAATCGGGTGGGTCAAGTTTTTTTTTTACTCACCCTGGAAAACCAGTTTTACCGACCCGCATACCCACTGGGAAGAGGTTAACCAATCACAAGGAGGCGGTGCTATTTGTCCTCCGTTTTGTGAGCAAATAATTTTATTTTTCTATTTTACTGGAGTTGAGAACAGAGTCTGTGCCCTTAAATTTATTATGGAAGGCCCTACTAAGGTGAAAACCCTCGTTTAGAGCTTTCATTGATATTCTGTGGCCTAAATGTATTTCTCAAGGGATAGGGGAGTTCTCGGAGGGGAGCCGCTTACCCCCCGGCACTCTACCAAACAAATTTTAGGGCTTCGTTTTATGGTCCGATAACACTTTTGAGAGGTTTAACAAAATAAATTTCCCGGCACTTCGCGATATTCAAGATGGCGTCCGAAAATGGCTGCCCAAATTAGGCAAAATTAAAGAAAATTGGGTATTAATATCAACAAGTAATAAATCCATGTTGCGGGTACCATCTTGGATCTTTAGATATGGTTAAATCTTTAAAAACTTTAATACTAGAATTTAAATGCCAATGACCAGGCAGCTGTATTTAACATTAATTTTAGGTTTGGTTAGTGAGTTCCTGGGGCCCGTTCCCGAAACTCATGGGTAACCCTACGGTGTATACTAACTCAAAGCGTATGTCCTACATAAAGACCTGTTCATATCCAGTACACAGTGCTTTGAACAAAATGGTCCACTCGGCATTGAGCATCCGTATGACGTAGATTTACGACTGAGTTTCGGGAAACGGGACCCCGGGGGGGGGGGGGGGTTAGTGGATACATAAGTAGATTACTCGACTATATAGCCTCAGGGCAGTCTTGTGGAAGCACACATGATGGTCAGTAAATACTGATTTCCTGACTTGTTCCTTGGAAGTGAAGTGAAGTTGTCCTACGCAATCTATTATGACCCTACAAAATGGCTCATCAAATGTGATATTGGGTTGCAAGGGAAGCAGTAGGAATTTTAAGATGGGCTTCCCCACCATTGATATGTGTGGCAAGTCTTACAAGAGTGTAGTCCACCAAAAAGACTCCTAATTCTGTCATATATTTCGACACCTAAGTTCATTGTCATGGGACTATCATGAGCTATGCATATCACTTCCGATCAATTTGATGCACCATTCCAGTCTTCATCTACAAGTGCAACAGGTGGCCGCCATTTTCATGAGACACAATTTGCTTGTAGAAAATTGCAGGGAAATTTGCTCGAAATTTGCAGAAATTAGTTATGACACCGGCACGGCAGTTGGCCAAGCGCACACATTCGTATCAGCACTTAGATTAATTATCCCCAATAACAGCTCCCCCAGATTTAGTTTGGGTCGACGACGAGGCAATTGAGATTAAGTAACACTTGCCCAGGACAAAAACACGTTGAACCACAGTGGGGCTCAAACTCACGATTTTAATGGTTAATGATCACGAGTCGGAGCTTTTCCACTTAGGAACCACACTTGGTCTTAATGCAATTAAATTTATAGGCTAGATTTTTGCGTTACCAAAAAGGATAGCAGAATGGTCCTAAGCACTTGATTTTGTTGCAAAAAAAAAAACAAAAAAAAACACACACACACACACAAAAGCAAAACAAAACACACACACAACAAAACAAACCAAAAAAAAAACCAAACACAAAACAAAAACAGTCCTGATGCGAAATGAAACTTTCAAGAATGAGGTTTGAAATTGGTTCCGGGGTTTTTTCACTTAGGAGCTTTTGATTGTTACGTATAGGAAGTTTTTCCTGTCCAGCGACAGTAAGAAAGTTTCTGTTGAGCGACGTGCATTAAGGAGTTATATAGAGGATAACAGCCATTTCTTGTGCACTGTACCGTTTTAGGGGGTGGCATGTGGCTTTTGTGCGCATTGCAATACACTATTATGGATTGTGTGTGTATTGTGTTGGTGTTTTTGTTGTAGACTAAGTAGGTGCATTCCGTGTTTGAGGGTCAATGATTATGCAGAGGAGATCTGGACTGTGCGAGCATAGTTAAAAAGATTAAGACTAAGACAACTTGACCGAGCCCGACCCGTTAGGGGGACTTTTTGCATAACCAAACCCCACGAAACAACCTCAAAGTCACCGGCACGTTCATGGCCGATCGATTGTTATCCTTAGTTGTTTTACAGTTCAAAATAAATAAGTCCCCCTACCAAAGTACCATTTCTGGAAAAGTTTACACTCCTTAACCTGTTATCAAAAATGTGAAATGTTCACTGCAATGTTACACATTATGGCCAAAAAAAAATCACACACAATAGGTAATCTTCTCCTTGAAATGCCGTCATTTATTAAATTGATGACGAATTATGAAAAAGGACTTTCGTACATAGGATTTAACAATCGAGAAAATCCGGGCGGAAAGATTAGTACCAACTGGCCTAGTACAACACACATGAATACTACAGACACTTGATTTTTGGTAACGGTGGATAGCTATGGTCATACTCTTTCCATTGATACCAAAACGAGTACCAAACATGCCTTAGAATTCACGTCAGACTGACGTTATATTGAAGTTCACATTTCAGCACAACTGTCCAATTTCCATAGTACACAGTTTGGAGAAGATTTTTGTTTAGGTGTAAGATGTAAGAATAGGGGAAAGAAAATGTGTTTTTTCACCAAAATGTTTGGAATATAATATCGATTTTCCACACGGTTTTGCTCTCTGATGGATATGAATCGATTTATACTCAGAGAGTTGTAGAGCGACTTTTTGAGTCGGACGTATTGCGATAATATCAATTTTTCACCCTATACCCAGTATTTTGTAACTTTCCTCAACTTATGACGTCATAGTGACGTCCATAATGGGCATGTTGTTACTTAAATGATACACAATGGAAAGAAAGAAAGAAAATATAAAGCTATCTGTGATACCAAATTATGGAATCGGAAATGTTCAGTAATAGGGGAAAAAGAATCTTTTAAAAAAATATTCTTTCAAAACTTGATTTATCACTGTTTTTTTAAAGCACTATGCAAAAAGTGCATTTTTTATTTGTCATTAAAATTTAATGAATGAAGTCATTCAGGGAGAAGGTCAAATGCTGTGTGAAACTTTTTTGGCCCATTAAATGGGTAACATTTCCGTGCTCATTTTACATTTTGTAACAGGTTAACGAAGCCTATCTTGTCTAGAAAAATGCACATTTGTCAGGGGGGACTTACTTTTTTGACCTGTATAGTTAGCGGAGTGTAGCGCCAAACTATTGATTCAAAGTATCACAAAAAATGGGTTAGACGTTTCATTTAGAAGGTCCATAGATGCAAATGAGGTATTGTCATTCATTCCGTCAAGCGCTACCGCACAACGTCATTACAGCGCATGACGAATCAATGTAATACCTCCATTTGCATCATTGGGAATTCTATATGAAACGTCTACCAACAAAGAACGTTTTTCTGCAAGATCGGTTTGCATCGTATGGTGTATTAGATTAAGATGCGATGGAAAAGGTAGCCTTGTTCAGGCTGTCTGCTAAGAATCGACAAAAACTTTTTTGACATTTATTGTCAATTAGAATTGAACATTGTGTTTTACAGTTTTTGAATCAGTGTGCTCTAGCAATTAAGGGGCTCCCCCTGTCCAGAGCCGATCAATACAAAACCACTAATTGGTCTACTCCTGGTGGTCTGTTGGCCCACTGGATCTGGGAGCCTGCTAGTATGGGTATAAAACCAAAAATACCTATTGGGGTCAGGTGCAGTGGCTATGCTACTTAGGGCGAAAGCCTTGTTATAATTGCTTTATGGTTTTACTTCTCTTCCCTGTATAAAACTCCTATCATTTTTTTTGCAACTGCAGAAAAGAAGAAAAAAGCTACAAGATAGACAAGGCGGCTCTGCCCGAGTGGAATTTATTAAATTGCTATTGAAAGGCTTGCAAGCATGGGGACATAGGCCAGGTGGAATTAGACGCATCAAAATTATATAGGTCTTGTGATAAAATGATTTTTTTGCCATGCTATGCTATTTCTTTAGTTTTAGGGAAGGGGAATATTGCTCCATCCTCGCATGATTTCTGCCTATGATCTGGACATTATTTGTATCAGACGTGTAACAGGAATGACGTAGTGTAGAGCGCCTTGAACAAAGGGCTAATGGAAGGTTTTGCTGGTTTAGTCTAGTGAAACCTTTCTTTATTTAAGTAGTTCTTAAGGTTTGTTAGAGTATAAAGAGAAAGTAAGTTATAGATATGATTTCTTATTTGCTAGTGTCTCTTTAAAAGATTTTGGGGCGTGTCGATGATTCAATTCGTTCTGAGAGGTTGGTACGTTACCCAATCAAGACAATGGAAATCGAAGTGACGATACTAGATCTGATTAAGGCCAAATTACTAAAAATATCCCTATTCTCACGAACAAAATGTTGCCAGGCAAATGCACTTTATAAACCTCAAACATTCAAATTGAACAAATCTGACGCAGTCAACATAAGAATAAACTCAGACTATAGAAATAAACTTATAAAGTCGGCGTAATAAAACACATTTTCACCTGTGCCAAGAAAGAATTACCAGGTATATAATATGAAGATAATTCGCCCGAAAACATGCAGCACACAAGTCTCTACCCATACTATGGTTTGTGATTTCTACAATGCACTTCGTTTGCTGATGTTTCCTATATTGATCTAGAGGTTAGCGGTGGGAACGAAATGTGCCCGCTTTGTTAAAGGGGAATACTGCATTGAATAATATCTAAACATAATAAAATGACCTTACTGAAAATCAATTCCCCAATGTGAAAACAATTTGGATGTTGATTTCTGTCTAATGAAGTCCAGAAAGTTCTACAAAAAAATATGTGACTCCTCTAAAACTGGGTTTGTTTGGTGAATTAAGTGGAAATTCTGGACATCTAAACTCACTTGAGGTTGGAATACAACACATAAATACCAATCATTAACAAAGGGAACAGATTACTGGAGCGCCACTTACCATAGACATCAACATGAATTCATTTTGCCAGTTGAGGCCACTCTGGCAGGAGTTGTAGGTACAGTTTTGAAAATTCCCTGGTGCTCTGAATCCACTCTATATAGGAGTATCTTCTATAAAGTCGTTGTGCGTTTGGTGTATTTCAAGGCTGTAATACTGTGTTCCACCTAACCGTTGGTAACATTGACTGGGTTTCGTTGGAATAGGGATTACCAATTACCTTGCAGACAAGGAGTGTGGTAGCTCCACTGTTGACTTTCTCTAGATAGGAAAAGCTGACAATCGTTGGTGAACAATCTGTAAATTTGTTTTTTTAATATCAATTAGTAGAATTAGAATTACCATGCAAAATTTTTGCTCAGACTATGGAAAAAGTGCTGTTTCAAGAACCACTGAAATGATCAACCCAAAAAATTGAGACCTTATCCAAAACAAAATCCAATGTGTGATCAATGATAATCAATAATTCATCATTCATATTTTTTGTTTTTAATTTGCAAAAACATCTGTATATCATTTGCATATCTGAACTTATGCCATCTCACTGCCATCTTTTGGGCTTACTCTTGGTCCTGTCTGCTCCTGTTCACCAAAATTGACCCCTGTCATTCTGTTTGTGCGTTGTCATGTCACAGTAGCTTAGGTTATTATATGAATTACTCTAGTTGTGACCATATATTTTGAGCTGTGATCTCTTATGGCTCTCCCTACCATCGATTACGGTATTTGCTTTGTATATTATATGTATGTTTGATTAAAACTAAATTTAAACGTGAAACTTGAAGAAATCCTGTGATTATGTTGGCTCAAAACATTTTATCTGAACATGTTAAAAACTTGGAGGGCCTACCCCCTTTCTTACAGTATTAATTCTGATTTGCTCATTATGCGATACTAGGCGGTCACCCGAATTTCGCGATTTGCCTTGGACGTTCTTTGTTTGTTAATATGTGTGTGTGTTAATTAGATCGGTATGTAACGTATTCATCGCAGTGTTAAAGTACGCATGTACGTTTAATTTTAGTGTATAACATAGTGTGATCAATGTCAGATAGCGCTGTATGTGAAAACATCAATTTAAGTTAAATGAACATAGATTCGAAATTGCTAATAAATTCATTAATTAGGTAGAGCCCAAGTCTAAACTCTAACTCTGAAGAGGTCACGTATATTAACACCACCGGAATTTTCTCAAAAAAATGTCAAAAATAATTGAGAAACAAGAAGAAAAACCGTTATGTGAGCAGACGGACGATATGAAAACAAGTAATTTCACCTACTAGAGCAAATTTGAATCTTGATTTTTGAACTTTGCTTTGAGAAGTGATATGCCAATTAAAGAGAGGAACCATTTTGAATCTTCCCAGAATCACCTGTGTGTGTAACACGGGTGAGTCAAAAATATTATTTACACTCGTTTTCTTTAAATTTATCTATAATAAAACAAGAGTTTTTTTTTTAAATTTTACCTACTAGAGAATTTTGGATTTTAACTTTGCATTGAAAAAAGTTATGCTAAAATTAAGATAGGTAACCATTTTCACTCTGTCCACGGGATCACTGTTGTAGGAATATGCCCAAAGAGACTTTCGATGCTGTATACCAATCTATCATGACATTATTTGCTTCATTTGAATACATTTGTATTGCCACGGATTGTATGTGGGGGGGCACATGTGAGTGCAGTGGATCAGCGCGAGCCTGACATACGCATAAGGTGTGGGTTATGTTAGGAGTCCCGCTGCGCCCAATGTGTTGTGCACTTTGAGGAAAAAACCCCGCTTACCCCGCGTGCCTCTCTCCACCCAGGATTATAAAGGGTACCGGAATATGCTGGGAATGTGAAACAGACTCGCTGTGCGGGGAGGAGAGTGGCGAACCCCCTTACAGCAACATTATATGAGGGAGTCTGGCCAAACGCCGATGACAAGAGATGGGCACTCCACCTGCGGACGCACCATTTGCATTTGCTTCAAATATCAAAGAAGAAAAAAATCTTATTGCATTATTACACAAAAACTTTTACGCATTATTTCAATGAATGTTTTGAAATTGCTTGCTAACTTTTTCGCGGGAAACATTGAATGCAAATATTATGTAGACCAATCCTTGTGCAAGTATTGCCGGTTGATACCGACATTTTCACGACACCATCATACCTGATGGGGGGGGGGGGGGTGGGGCTTGGGGAATCAATATTTTAACATTAACAACCATTCAACGTCCATCGGTCTTTCCTTTTGCATCTCATCCTTTTTTCTTCCTTTCCCCCTTCCCTTTCTTTTCTTCCTCACTTTCCTCCTTGTCTTATTCCCCACGTTGCGCTTTAAAATCCCTCTAGCTTAAAGGCACTCTCAGTGATTTGGCTAAATCCGAAAACAAAAAAAATCAACAAAATCAGATTTGTTGCATGTGTGGTAACAAGTACAAACATATTTTGACTCTTCGGACAAATCACTGATAGTGTCCTTACGCTTATTTCCGGTCAGACCCAGGGGAGGGGACAATGCTCTCCTTCTCCCTGCCCCCTGTTTACGGCGCTCCTGTCATACCTAATTGTACTTTGTAATAGAAATACTATCAACAACAGTTTTGTAGACTAAGGTAATGTTATTCAGAAAACCAAAAAAAAAATTTGTTTATTAAAGTATTTAGATGGCAGGACTCAAATGGCTTTTGCCTTGCTGTTCCATGAAGAAACAGCCGGCCGTGTTCGATATGCGAAAAGTATGTGTTGGTTTTTTTTCACCAATGGCCGTGGATATGATAGCTATTGTTTTTTCATGTATTAAACAAATTATGAACTTGTTAAATATTTTTAATATTTTTTTTGAAATCGAGTGTAAATCTTTTTGACTCCCCTATATGCTTCAAAGAAGACTATGGGGTAAGCCTACACACGCCCAATGACATCTCGCTTTGATACCTACCTTGTTGCGTTAGCCCTCAAATCATCAAGAAATAATGTCAAAATTAATATTTATCTTTCTGAAACCAAGGGAAGAAAAATGAAACAATACAGGAGCTCAATTTTCCATGTGGTTATACGTTTTTTTGGCCCGTTAAAAATACGGCTTTCAACGTTTCCCTGCTCGCTTTGCCTGCCCAAAATATGATGGGCCAGGTGGGAGGAGAGCTCTCTTTTTGACTCACCCTAGGAAATGAATGCCAACCTTTTTTGGGTGGGAAAATTCTGACGATTTGTACTTAATAGTAATAGCCAGCGTGATTTTTCAAACCTCAGGTTATTCCACTGGGATCATAATCGTTTTTGTGCTTCCTGACTGGTCACACACTTACTATACTCCAATACTACCCTGATATGACTCATCCCTATAGTATCCCCTAGGTTTCATTTTCCTTTTTAACACTTCCTTACCTTCCACACACTCATCCAATATACCCTATTTGGCAGCCATTCTCACAGTACCCATTTGTTGATTACATCCATTCAATTCTGTTGCAGCGACATCTTGGGGCGACAAAGACTTCCGTATAATAGCCTGCGGGACAGGGGGTATGGAACTGAGAAGACAAAATTAGAGATAAATATGATCAAGAATATGCCCATAGTCATTATATTCTCTATCATTGCAAACTCTAGCTATACAAGTCGCATTGTTGTTTAATTGTCTTCTCAGATGTATGGTTCTCAGGATGTCTTGGTTTTTGTGTATATTCGTTTCAACAGTGTGAAATAAAGACCGATTGTAGAAATTAAAACAAAGCTCAAAGGGGAGTGAAACATCCAAATTAACTCTATTCAACTGTAATATCCCTCAATTTATGAAATAAATAGATGCATGCGACATGCGCTTTATTTCTTAAAAGTCTGATAAAGTTATCAAAATGGTCACACCACAACCTAATTGTAAGGACTATAAATCTTGTGCTAGCCTCAGAATACCCCACACCCTGAATAAAGGTAGGGAGGAGTCAAATTAAAAATGGTTCTCTTCATATTTGTTACCAATGACAAAATCTACCAAACAAGCCCAATTTCCGAATACGTACTAAAAAGAAAGTTAAACACTGGGCTAACTCTGCAAAAAAGTTAACATTAAGGCAACTCAACAGTACCCCTGTTTGTTGTTAAACCTGATTGGTGGCACATCCAATAGATCAAACAAAGTTAAACAGATTCTTTTGATGGGTGCTAATTTCTACTTTTATCTCTTCTTTTACTACCTTGACAGTGGAACTCCTCTCCAACCCAGGCATTACAGCTTACACCTGATGCACACTCCCCCTGTGTCCAGTAGCCATTCACATTCACAGTGACACTCCTGGGTTAAAACCTGCGCCAAATCTACCTTGGATGCAAATCTGAAAATACACAAAATCTTATCACTGAGATATACCTGAAAAAACATAAATACAAGGAGGCCCGAGGTCGAAAGTAAACTGGTAGGATGGTAACCAATCTATACCGGCATAATATTATGGAAATTCCAACCATCACATTATTAATACACTTGCAACAAATTATTTGGTTCTCATTTAAACAGCGATTAATGCAAGGATATAAAAAATTGGAACGTAAATTTTTGCAAGCTTATAAATCAAAGGTATAAGTGTGTAACAATTCCATGTAAATACTTAACTGTCGGAATTAATAAAAACATAAAGATGTGAACAATGAAAACAAAAATGAAGTATTTGAGGAAATTTCATTTTAGATAACCGTCTCCTGCAAATAGACATACTGCGATAGCGTCTTAAAGCAGTGGCGGCACTGGCACATTTTCAAAAATAGAAATTTCTTTCAATTGATCTCAAATGATTAGTCTAGGCCATGGCCTTGGAAGAACAGAGATATATTTACACATAAAAATAACATACCCAAAAAACAGGATAGGACATTGATATGAGTATAAAGACAATCCAAGTAATTTGTAGGGCCAACTTTAAGGGGGTTTTCCATAAAATAACAAAATTATATTACATTACTATTGTTTTGACTCGTACTCAATGATATTTAAAAACCACAAAGGTTATAGGGCGGTCAAAAACAGATGTGCATAGCGTGAGATGAGAAAAAATGCATACGGAGTGTGTGTGTTCTTGTATGTTAAAGCCATTTCGTCGTTGCTGAAAAAGTCGTTCTGTTTACCATAAGGAAGCTGCTTTGGTCGTTAATCATTTCGGATGGGGCTTTTGTATATGAAAAGCTTTACAAACCCAGGAAAAAAAATATCGACTTTTGAAAAATCTGAGGGCGCCACTATTTATCAACTGTGCCAGTTGTATCTTTAAAAACTTAAAAAGTTGGCCTAGGACATATTCATTTACCAGCAAATTGAAGAAATTTCATATTTTGTGATGAAAATGTTGACAGTGGCGCTTTAAAATCTACTCTAAACAAGCTGATTGGGTTAGAAAAACAAAATATCAATGATGATGTGCTTGTGGTCAAACTGTATCGGTCATGGGGCCTCAATATTACGCTTATAAATTTGGGATATTCACAGTTAAAGGCGTTTTTCATCTCAAGTTGGAATTGTGATCGGCAAGTAACTTAAAATTACAGAATCAGATTAAAAATAAAAATATGCCTTGTCTTTAAAACACAGATTTTCAAGCAACCCCTGCAGATTATGTTAGCACACCTATGCCTGTAACAACAATACCAAAATACAAATGTTGATGATTTTTTTCGATGTTGGATCAGCAATCATGCTTATCACGGCTTAGTCGTGTTACTGACAGTGTTTTAGTCCACAAACACACAACAATGTCTGTGGTTTAATGAACCATTTCCATGGTCGTCACTAATATCCTGAGTTTATCCCAGATAGGACACATGATTAGAATAAACATATTACCAATATATTTCTGACTCTAAATATGTGTCTTTGAACAGTCCTGATGGTATAAGCAAGCACACTTTTATAATCCAGCAAATCAACACCTTGGGTGACCATAAGGTACAACAGTCTTCCGTATTGAAAACAAGAGGGTGGTTTTTTTCCCACGAAAACCACCATCAGTTAAATCAATTTTCACATTTGGCTCACCTGCCATGCAATCCAAGTCTTGTGCCCTCTATCAGACACACCATACGGATGCGGAACACCCGAAGAAGCTCCTCGGCATCTTGTAGCATGACGATCGTACCTTGAAAACTGCATGCCCGCTGTCCATCATCACCCACCTATTTCTCCCCTACACTGCTTCACAATTAGTTCCCTCCAAATCCTGGAGGACACCACCACAGTCCAGACAGGGGATCACAACCCACACATCACCATTGTAACAGATGAACACTCTTGATCACAAAGTGGTGGTTCCACCCAGGAATGGAGGGCAATCTGGAAATAAAAAAAAAACTCAACTAAGCCACATGGTATATAGTCCACCACATTCTCTCAATGCTCAACTAATCTAGTATTTTGAAACGATCAAATGTGAAATAGTCCTCTAATGTGCAGATTTGCAACTGTGTGTTTTGTCTCCGTCCCCTCTTTAATTTAAAAGATCATAATGCGAGGATTTCCGTCTTATTACAATAATACACAATTTTAAACTTACACCATAGTATACCATTGTAACATTTGTACTTTGAAAATGGACATCATTATTCATAAATAACTTAACTTTAAGGGTACCCATGATGTGCGCGGCAGGAGTCCTTTTGGGGGCTAAAGCGCTTGGTATTCTCAGAAAAGTGCAAAGCTCGATGTTTTGTCCTTGGCTAACCTCATCCACTGCCACCGCAGCTTGTTCACACTCAGGCCCCCCAGTTTTTTGAAGGTTTCTGATACGTCCTCGGTATCCCTTGATCTACAAATGAATTAAAAAATAAGAAATGATTCTGATACGCGGCCATTTTAGTGCGTATTGTATAAATGTATTGAAAAATTAGAAAAAAAATATTACACTCATATAAAACCATGCATATGAAACATTCCAAATTGTGTAAAATTAAAAGGTTTCATAACTTTTAGACTTTCACAATTCTTTGAATACCCATACCCTTTCACATTTTGTCCCTCGGGCTTGGAGATAAATCAATATAAATCAAAAATGATACAGTCTTTTTGATTGAAATCCTCTCATTAAAGACAAGGCAGATTTTTTAATCCGATTCTGTAATTCTAATAACGTGGCGTATCAAAATTCCAAACTTGATATCAAAAAAAAAAGCCTTGTCCCGTTGTATATCAAAGATTTTCAGCGTGATATTATTGTGCACCATGATCAATACACATTGACCATCAACACAAACAGTTAATTGATCTTTGTTTAGTTTGTAACTGGGTAAACCACAATCACAGCTGTTTAGTGTAGATTTGGAGATCCGTCGCTGTATGTCTTTTGCGGGAGACGGTATGACAATTTCCTCAAATACTTGATTTTTCACCTATTGGTGGTTTTCTTTCACGTAAAGTAGTTAAGGAATTGTACACACTTATCCCGCTTTATAAGTTAAAAAAATGCATTTCCACATTTTTCGATTCTTCTCCGCATTATTATCGCTGCTATCCCTTTAAAAAAACCCTCGTCTACCTTGGCCATTTTTTGTAACAAAATGCCGAAGGGGGGGGGTGGTTATTTCTTGACTACTGAACACCCGTTCCTGTAAATTTGGTAACCAATATATAGCTAGGGTTTCTTCTTCTTGCCATTGGTACCAAATAAGTACTAACCTATCCCCATTATGACGTCACCATGACGTCATATGTTGAGGAAAGTACAATACGATATAGGGTTGATATTGATATGTTTGCAATTTGTAGCGACTCAAGACACCTTATTATAGCGCTAAAATGGCTGTCATTATATAAAACTAGTCATTTCTCATCAAGTAGAGTCAAAACCGCATGAAAATCTGATTTTCCCTTCCTAACCTTTTTGGGCGAAAAAGTGAATTTTCACTGTGTGTGTCTATGGAAATGGCAGTTTTGCTATATGCGACACTTTATGACGTCAGTGTGACGTAATGCGAGGCATGTTGTACTCATTTTGGTATCAAGGTAAAGAGGAGTGACCATAGCTATCTATTGGATAACCCAAATCATGTCTGTGATGTTCCCTCTGTTTGGTGGTTAGGCATGTTGGTTACTTTTTCTCTTCCGGAGGGGGGGGGTGGTTACCACCCCCCTCATCCAATAACTTGGGATCACCCTGTATCTTACCTATACCACCCGTGGATGTTTGTTTTTGGATTAAAGGAGCGGAACAGTCAATTGACAATAACATAAAATAATTGGCACCCAAAAGGGGGTTTTAGCAAGCCGGGGAAAAAACCTGAAAGGGGTGGGGGGGCCCTTCTGTAGACGATGGTTAAAGCTTAGTTTATGAGCGTTGATACCACATATGTTGAGTATATCTTAATAAAGGATGCAAATTTGGCGGGCACAATCGGGGGTCCTTTTTTGCTCAACCCTGTCACGCTCTTAAACAAATGACGAAACTCACCAATGGGTACTGAGATCTTCTCATGGTTTCATTTGCCTATGAAACCCAGGAGTGGCAATTCCGTCTTTATACGCCCGTTTTGCTTCAACGATTCACAGGCCAATTCACAAGTTTTTTTGCGTATTTATAATAAATTAAAATGCTTGCAAAAACTTGTGGCCCGGAACTGGGACGCTACCATTCCTATGACAATTCTCACAACTCGGCCACGGTTCAAGGGATATAAATCAGCACGCACGCCGCACAATGCGCAGGAAAGAAGCGATTCTTTGTCCACTCATCCTGACGTAGTTCATAAGCGAGACAAACACTGAAAACATGATTGCGATTCACGTTGAACAATAAGTCTCTGATGGCCTGATGACCCCTGCTCCGGTCCAACCTGTAGCATAGCACTCATAGATTCCCTCATCTGCTTTCGTCACATTCGCTATGTGTACTTTCAGATCTGTCTACCCTATGGCTTTAATACCACCATTAATCTTCCATTCCAGCCTGGTGCTTCCTGTCTGTGGTGCATGGTAAATATTCACATTTTGCCAATAACTTACCATTTTGTTTGGTGGCTTTCTGGTAATAAAAACCCGCTGTGAAATGAGCAGGAAATAACAAATTTGACAAACACTCCCTATTTGTCTTTCTATTAATTTATATTAGTTTTTTAACCAAAAAATAATATATACACTCGGGTCCTCCTGACCCCTAGTGTCTCTTGTGTTGAACAACAAATACTGTCTGTTGTTTTCTTGTAGCTTCATCACTTCTCTGCCACCGACAGCCAGGGATGCTGACATTACTACTTCGGCCAGCATTTTATCAAACTTGAAAAGCATGCAGACAAAAATCGGCTCACCGACCATTGGCCATTGTTTATGTGCGAACCCGGTAAATATACTTATTTCACTTGTCTGATTGTACTACAAGCCTTGCCCTTTTAAATTCTGAATCGCCCTCCATAACTTAATGACTTTTGATAATTTTCCAATGTAAATATGTTTTCTTGCATCTGTTAAACTTTACTACTAGATAATTTAAACACACTTTGAGCTCCAAGGTTTGCATCTTTTGCAACGGACTAGCTCTCCCCTTGCAATTCCAACTCTCACAATTCAATTTCCCGTTTTTTTTTGCGGTTTCTTGGGGTTTTGTCCAACTTTTGGTAGGCCTACAATTCGTGTAGCCCACATTGTGCCATTAGAATTTTAATTGTCCATTGATTTATATCTCTTTATACTGCCTTTCTTTTGCTGTCATTCACCCATCTATCCTATTGGGACCCTAGCTCCATGTTTATGATTGTATAATATTTTTTGGATCTCAAGCGATTTTGGGCCTTACGCTTTATCATATTGTTGTTTGTTGTTTTTTTTGTCGCTCACATTTGTATTTTTTATGTGCACCATGCTCCAAGCTACCTGCTTGTTTTTGAATGTACCCCAATTTGACCGCCATTTCAATTCAATAGTTATCCTCAATCATGACTCCTCGACCACCGATAATGGACTGTAATAGTTGACCATATCCAAAGCCCACTGTAGTTATTACATTAGTGACGGTCTTAACGATTTGCTTAAATCTAAGGACATTCAGCTGTCATATTTCATCATAATGTTACTCATACATTAAATAAACAACTCCAACGTGTCACTATTACTTTTCTACCTTAATCATAACTTTCATATCCTGACGCATAACCCCCGCAACCGCGCGCAAGTGGCTGTAAACCTGCTGAAACTAACACGGTGTGATCCGTCTGCTCATTCAGTCCACGGTAAGTGTGTCTTTATCCGCTTGACTATTTTTTCAGTTTGGTAACTTATATGGAACCCATCTTTTTTCACATTCATGCGGGGACAATTGAATATTATTGATTAAAGAACATATACAGATTTGAATCTTAAAAAGGATTTTAGTATGGGAATAACAGGCCATTTTTTGGAAAAAATAAAGATTTGATGACGTCATTGCATTGATTGGTTTATTATTTTGCTTCGGGGACCCCTTCAGGTAAAAATGACGCACGTATCCCTCACATTGGAAAAAAAACAACCGATTATCGTCATCGTACGTCTTTTTTTGAATCAATAGGGGGAAAAGGTGAATTTGGTACTGTTTAGACATAATACAGACGGTGTCTTTGAAAAAATAATCGCCTTTTTTGAAGAGGGTCAGGTACATAAAGACCTTGATTTAACCTAGTCGGATTTATATATAATCGGTCGACCCCGAAGAGCAAACTGATATCTGCTACCTGACACTTGACCTGGGACCTGACACGTGCCACCAAACTAGTCATGCTCTGTTACCGTTTATAACTACAAAACGGCAAAGCAGCAAGGATTCTGTATCTCTGTTGTCACCGCGCGTAATCGATCAGATGTGAGACTATCCATGTGGTTTCTGTACGGGAGGGTAGGAAACAAACGATTCTGCTCGATTTGGGGGCATTGGGGATTTCCAAAACGGTAATTTTGTTGAACTGCTACCATGCATTTACTAGTGGCAGTCTCGGTCCCATTGACATTAAAAAATCATCTCTTAAAACATTTGTTCAAAGATCTTAGTAATATCATGATAAATGAAGAAAAAAAAATGACTCACCTCAATCATCTTCGTTAAATTACCTGTGCATCACTCAAAACTCCAGACAACTTGTTCCCCTGCAAAAGTTAATCTAATCTCTATCAAACATAATACCCTTGAACATACGCGCCATTGCTACAGAGCTATGCGCTCTATAACCATGCGCACCGATACACCTAATATCAAAACATCCTAAAAAATATTATTATACAACCCAAAACCATGTCCCTCCTGGGTTTTTAACAGAAACTTGTTTAACTAATGATTACGAATCTAACTTAGTTGACTTCGACGGTTACTCAGTTTTATAAATTCCATACGTCATGGCCGAAGAGGAGGCGGTGCCGCCCTTTTCATT